>JAOTQG010062066.1:0-14401 GCA_025631175.1 Iris virginica
GGGGAGCAGACGAGCAGTACCGGGATGGTGGAGGAGGCGGCCGGAGCGAGGCCTAAATCTAAATAGAGAGAAAGAGAAATAGAGAGAGAGAGTAAGAGATAGAGACGATGGAGACGACTGACCAGAAAGGCTAATGCTTGGAAAGACGACACGAACCTGGCAGAGGAGAGGAATACAACGGCGAGCTCGATTTGGTGTGTTTAGAAGTTAGGCAGAGGCTTACCGCTTACCCTAATGTAGTCTTGTTGGGCTGGGCTGAATATATATACAAAGGAAAAAAAAAAATTGGTGCCCCTCATAATTTGGGGCCCTGGGTCGTCGCCCTGTTCGCCCCCCCCTGGGCCGGCCCTGCTTATGATGTGAAATATTTAAATGTGATGTGAGGAGAAAGAATGTGATGTAAAATGTTTGAATGTGAGGTGAGAGGAGAAAGAATATGATGTGAAATGTTTGAATTGATTTGTGAGAGTGTATGTATATGGGTAGTAGATGAAAAGTGTTTGGTATTTATTTGTGATGTTGGGTGATATTTTGAGTAAGATATTAAAAATATATGAAATATGTTTGATATTAGGATATTCAAATATTGTGATATATCGGACTTGTGTGCATAATTTATTGTCATAAATGGTTATGAGAAAAAATAACTATACAAGTCATTATTATATGCACACGACAAATGACCACACATATTTTACCGGGTTTGGAAAAGGATTGAAATTCACGAAATTTTATGCGATTAGAAGCTACTAGAAAGAAAGAGCCAACGTCAGCAATAAGTCAAACCACAGGTCTCGCTATTTCTCCCTTAGGCAGAAAACCAGCACCCCCGCCCCCCGCCCCCCGTACTATAAAACCGCTTCCCCCAAATCCAGTCCCATTTATACTTCTACAGTAAAGCCCCTTCCGTGCTTACTAAACCCTGCTGCTGCTCCTGCATCATCCGTACAGCCATGGACGCCGCGAAGTTAGAGCAATTGAAGCAATTTGTGAACTTGTGCAAGTCCGATCCTTCCGTTCTCTTCGATCCTTCCCTCTCCTTCTTCAAGGACTATCTCGAAAGGTCGGTCCGACCTCACTCTCAATCTATACCTATCGATTGAGACATTTTTATGAGTGTATATAAATATGTGTGCATTTTTATAGCTTTTTAATTTTTTGTTTGTTTGTGTGTGTTTATGTTTTTCTTGGATTTGTTTTCAGCCTTGGAGTTAAGCTGCCATCGTCTGCAGACCAAAAATCGGTACATTTCTTATTTTATTTTGCTTTGATTCGATTCTGTGCGTTTGTGGAAATGTGGGGGAAACGCTTATGCATGTTGAGCTTTTGAATTTTTGGTACGGAAATTTGATTTCTGGTGATTAATATGGTTAGGGCTATTGATGGAGATGTGATTACTTTTAACCTAGCATAATTTGACTCTTTTGTATAATTTATAAATGTTAATTTATTTGTTTCCGTTTATACATTTATCTTGATCCCATCAATTTAGTAGGAATGGAGGAAGTTGTTTGAAGTCATTAGTATTTTGTATGAGGGTTTTAGCGGAACTGCCTATGTTGGTACACAGACGCGCACACACACACGCGCACACCCTTGTCTTTACCGTTCGGAATATAATGATGAACTTGTGGTTTGTTGGTGAATAAACGTATAACTGGAAGACAAATGAAGGGGTGAGGTTTTAGAAATCATTCATTCCATTCAGAAAGAAATCTCTCATTTCACAAGCCAAACTTGTTCGTTCCGTTCCAAAAGAAGTGTCTAGTTAGTCAAACTTATCGATTTGTGCTTTTACCACTTTAGAGAGCTGTACTAAAGTTTTGTCATTTTATCTGTATGCTAGTACGAGTTTTTCAAGAACAAAAGGATTTTTTTTAGAAAATAACAATCACTTATAGCTTGCCTTTAGAAATGAGATGAGTTCTTGAGGAGAAACACACAAAGAAAGTAGAACAAACTTTTCTGTGAAGGGAGGGAGCGTTAGGGAAATACGGTTGAAGATAAAGTGTTGAAAATTGTTTGAAACTGAACTATCAGTCATGAAGGTTTAAACGTAACGACATATCTTCTCCATCATACGTGCAAGGTGTGATACTCTCTCTCTCTCTCTATATATATATATATATATATATGTATATATTTATATTGTTTTTTTTTCCTTCAAATTAATGACAACTGTGGAACTTATATTTCGTGGGTTATTTACTCACTAAAGATGGACCAATGGCTTAAGGTCTTGGTAACCCTTAGGGGATGTTGGAATATTGATTGGTTTTGTTGAATAGAAAATATGGAAAATAGTTTGAAATCGTAACTATTTGTTGCAAGGTGTATCCCTAACTGAATAGCCTCCTAAGCAGAGTGCAGACAGCACAAACTCTCCCTCTCCTGTCTCTGTGTCTGTCTCTATATATGTATATATATATACACATACATAAATAAAAATGTCTGTGTGCTGTATTGAGTTTATGAGATTGATGAAACTTCGTTAGTTCTGTTTTACAACAACGTTCTCAGTGGAGAATCTGAGTATCTGACTTCTCGGGATTAGTGGAAGTATTGCCTACTGTTGAAACTCTGGTTTTCAATCTCTTTTTGTTTTATCATTTGGGGATTGAATGTATTGGATTTTATAATCTGGAGTACAGAAGGCGTACACGGTGGATGAAAGCGACGATGACATCGAAGATTCTGAAGCAGCACCGGTTGTTGAGGAAGAAGAGGAGGACGAGATTATAGAGTCCGATATTGAGCTTGAAGGCGATGTT
Source organism: Iris virginica (assembly GCA_025631175.1). Classification (NCBI taxonomy): domain Eukaryota; kingdom Viridiplantae; phylum Streptophyta; class Magnoliopsida; order Asparagales; family Iridaceae; genus Iris; species Iris virginica. The sequence goes on from JAOTQG010062066.1 coordinate 2,772, forward strand.
GTGGAACCTGATAATGATCCACCACAGAAGGTCATATTCACATACATTATAATTTGCCTGATTCATGTTCTTTAATTTCTTATTGTTTTGGGTGTAACATTTAATGTTGTAGATGGGAGATTCTTCTGTGGAGGTTAGTGAGGAAAACCGCGATGCTGCGCAAGAGGCAAAAGGAAAGGCCATGGAAGCACTTTCTGAAGGCATGCTGCTTTCCCTTTTTTTCTTTCTTTTTGATTTTGATTTTCTGGTCATCTTTAAAGATATATACAGGTCAGACGTATATATCTGTATGCCAAGGAACATTCTAAGAAAATATTGCTGGGTCACTGACCAGGTAATCTTGAGGAAGCGATTGAGCATCTCACGGAGGCGATTTTGCTCAACCCTACTTCCGCCATTATGTATGGAACCAGAGGCAAGTCGGAGTTTCAGGTTCACTGAGTTTCTTTGTTGTTTACTTAATTTTATTAGCCTTAAGCCTCCAATTTGGTTGTCTTTCTTCAGCTACGGTTTACATTAAAATGAAGAAACCTAATGCCGCCATCCGAGATGCCGATGCAGCCCTTGAGGTAGTTCCCATTTTCCTTAAATACTCATAAATTAAGATTTCTTTCTCTGAATATGGTCGAACGAAGTTTAAAAGGTTTACAGAGAAAAGTGTAAAGGTTCTCATGGGCACCGCATGTAGGGTCACTTGCTAATAATAAGTACATGCATGCAGCCTGTAGTACAACGTGATGTACTTTCCTTTGGCCTCTGGTTTATTGATATGATCAATTATTGTTTTGTTTGGGAGAGATTGGATACGTTTGTAGAAAGATAATCAGTTCTCCTACCTTTATGATCCTGCATGATTATATGATACACATACACTTAATGCTGTGCGTTTCTGTTGTTTGATATTCCTGAATGAGGGATCATATTTGTTCCACTACGAATTTTTGCAGATAAATCCAGATTCCGCTAAAGGCTATAAATCACGCGGAATTGCCCGAGCAATGCTTGGCCAGTGGCAAGAGGCTGCAAAAGATCTGCATGTCGCATCGAAGCTCGACTATGATGAGGAGATAAGCTCTGTCCTCAAGAAGGTTGATCTTTATTCTTAATTTTGTGCCTCTATATATATTACTACAGTTGCTGTCTGCATTTAGTTAGTGCAACAAAGATTTAGTGTCTAAAGAGTTGAACTTATACGGGTTCTTTTTACCACCCTTGCAATGTGTTTTGTTGCTTGTATTATTTACTTTTAACTTTTCCTTTTTGTAACTTATGATTCAACTGATTTTTCAATGTAGGTTGAGCCTAATGCACATAAAATTGAGGAACACCGTAGGAAGTATGACAAATTACGGAAAGAGCGAGAGGATAGAAAAATCGAAAGGGAAAGACAAAGGCGCCGGGCTGAAGCTCAAGTAAATTTCTTTTACCTGTGCAGTCTTATATTATGAACATTTTCTGTTCTTTGTCCTCGTCTGCTTGATGACTTCTTTTGATTATTGTAGGCTGCATACGAGAAGGCTAAAAAGCAAGAGAAAGCATCTTCGAGTGCAAGGCCTGGGGGCATGCCTGGTGGTTTCCCTGGTGGAATGCCTGGTTTTCCTGGTGGGATGCCTGGTTTCCCTGGTGGAATGCCTGGATTCCCTGGTGGAATGCCTGGATTTCCAGGTGGAATGCCTGGTGGATCCCCTGGTGGAATGCCTGGTGGATCTACTGGTGGAATGCCTGGTGGCTTTCCCGGAGCTGACATTCCCGGAGGTTTTCCTGGAAGCACACCTGGAGGAATGCCTGGGAACATCGACTATAGCAAAATCTTGAATGTTTGTATTGTGCCATTTTTTATTTTGGGCATTATATAGGCTTCTATTAGAGTTTGACATTTTCCCTCCATTAATCAAACCAGGACCCTGAGTTGATGGCAGCATTTAAGGATCCGGAAGTCATGGCTGCTCTTCAAGATGGTAAACTTTTTTCGGCTATGTATCTTATTTGCTGTTGATCATCATGTTCCTTAATTAGCTTGCTTTAACAAATGAATACGTGTAAAGTGATTAAATAGGTCCATCTACTGTCTTGCGACTTGATTTGTCTCGTTATGGAAGCTACTAAATAGTCTCATTCAGATGGTTATAGTTCTGTAGGAGTCATAGATGTCTGCCTCTTTCTTGGACCTATCTTGGTATCTCTGTCTACATTCTTCTCCCTGTTTAGAGAGGCCAACTTGAAAAGCCTACCACTTCCTGAAATGCATTATTGCCCTCACGGGTGATTATTCTAACATGTCCATTTAAATACCAAATGTCCAAAGGTTAAATATCATGAAGTTGTAATCTTTATAAAAAGGGACTCCTGAGTAGTAGTAAATGAAAGAGAGTCCACTTACACACCGTTGATGTAATTTTTATTTTATTTCTAAACTAGAATTCCAACTATGAGAAATAAAGGATAATTGGTGCTGGAGCTGCTACCATTGCCTTAGCTGAAACTGCTATTGGTATAAAATATACAAATGGAAACTAAATCGCTTTGGCTACGAAATCTATAAAGTTGCAGTCTATATGACAAATTTAAATTTGTCTATCAAAGTTTGATTTTGTATTATATTCTATAAGTAATTATTTTCAAGCATTTGAATTTGTGAATTTGAAAATTTAACTTTAATGGACGATGTTCAATCATTTACTACTTTATGCCTGAAAAAAGTAATGATCCATTTTGTTGTAACAGCCTTAAATCGGCACAACTTGCAATTGCCTGAACAATTCACTTGCAATTGTAGTTCATGTCCATTCGTATTGGTTCAGTTCTTAAGATTAAGATTGTAGAATTAAAAGCAAAGATGGCATGGAACATATTGATGTCATATTTTAAGGCTGTTTACTGGAAGTCGGATTATACATCTTCAAAGGAGCTCACATATTTTGCCTTTTCTTTGTGTCATAAGGTTAATATGGTCTTCTTATAACCAATTAACACAAAATCACTAAAAATCAAACCACAAAAAGTCGCACAAAAACACCCATCTACGGTAAAAAAATCCCACAAAATTGACAAACATCGACCAAGTGATCTGAACCTAAGAGTTTTTACAGTAGCATAATTTTCAATACAATCTTTTGTGCTCCCTCGGATTTTAAATAAGTGTCCACTTTGATTTAGCAATTTATTTTAGGAAAAGGAATATTTAATACTTATTTGAGATGAAAGAGAGTTTATAATAGTTCTCATTAATGAAAACAGAGGAAATGATGCTGTACGAGTCAATTCCGAGATAAGTGTCACCAAATAACTTCATGACATTTGAGTTTTAACAAGATTTGAGAGTGCACCAGAGAAGAATTAAGATGCCTTTTTTTTACAGTTAGATATCCTTTTTTCCTCGTTTGGTTATTATTTCTAAATGACTGAAATTAAAAGTTGAAAAGGGGAGATCATTTCAGTTTTGGCATAGTAAAATCACAACGGGATGTGAGATTTTCTTTTATTACTAGTTTCAGTATTAAATTATATGGGCGAAGCTTGGTACTATCATAGGGTTGGTCTATTGTGCTTGAAGGTCATAGGTCTGAAGCTAGGGATATTTGTCTATATGCACTTGGGGAAGGCGGTGAGCAGTTACAGCATACTGCATCTCAGACCCTGTACAGAAGCTTGCTTCTCACACCAAGCAATTGGATGCAAGTTCTTATATTGGAAAGGCTTTCTCTGAATAAACAAACTGCCATTGTTACTCTATGAGTTTGTGGATGATACTAATCAAGTCAAAGTAAAGCAAGTTAAAATTACAGCCATAAATGACATGGCTCTCGGCTATTATCGGAACTCAGGAGGTGTTTATCGTTACCCTTCTAATGCATGGGCTGATGATGCAAAGCCTTGTTAAAACTAAACGTTTTGGAAGAAAAATATTCGCGAAGGGAAAAAAAGGAAAGGAATAATGAGCCCTTGAGTGTATCGAGGGCACACTGCAAACCATTATGATAATGCAAATTTTTTGGAGATATGATAGAATAATGGACAAATTAGAATAAATGCCACTGTGGTATTATGTTCCAGGCCACCCCCTCGTCTATTTTTCGGGACAAAACCCTCATAAACTATATAATCAGGACAGACCCACCAACCTGATCCAAATCCATTAACAGAAATGTTTATACCCTTAAGCTTAATTGTAAAAGACATTGTACCCTAATCACTTACGATGGTATTTTCATCTCCTTCCTTCATCACTCCAAATCCACCGCCCCCGAACCCAGAACATGGAAATTCACAGCACATTTTCCCCCCAATCCTCTCGGTCCCTCTCTTGCTCTCTCTCTACACACACAGGCACTATGAAACTCCGACTCCCTCCCTCATTCCCTATCCATTTCGGATCTCCCACTCGGTTAGATTCTTCAACCGCACTCGCCCCCACGCGTTCCAGATCCGTCGCCACCCTCTTGTTCATATCTGCGATCACCATCACCTATCTCGTTCACATCTGCTCCCGCCACCAACCTCCTTCTCACCCCACGGCCAAACACTAACAGTCCCAGATTTGTTCCTTTGCCTCTCTCTCTCTCTCTCCAACACACACACACACACTTTACATTTGAACAGCACCAGGATCTACGCATGCCTTCGATTTCAAGTTGGAAGCTCGTCAATGCAACGGTCACGAACCTTAACTTTGCATCCCATTGCCATCGCCCCCTTGTTCCTTTGTCGAGAAATGAAATTTGAGTTTTTGATGGCTGTAATGTTCATCTCTCTCTCTCTCTCTCTCTCTCTCTCTCTCTTATACACACACACATGCTAATCTGCTGTAAAAATGTAGAATTGGTTTTAATGAGTGACTGATAAGAATAGCTAAATCCTCACTAGAAAAATCTGATCAAAATTTCTGTAAATGTAATTCAACAGAATTTTTTCATCTTCAAAATGATACGAAATTTATCTACATGATGTTGTTTAGATCTAGAATTTGATTCGTGGTTTGGATCAGCTAGGAAATTTCAATGATCTGATTTTAGCTACATAATCTTGGTGGAGATATTTTTTTTTTGAAATTTTTGGTAGGTTAAAGGGTGGTTTAGTCAATATTTAGTGATTAATTCCCAGTTCATGGGTGTATAATGCCATTTTGAATTTGAGATTATAAAAGTCATTTGACCACTTTTTTCCAATCAATCGAGTCCAATTTGTCGGGTACAACAGTTTATGAGGGTGACTGGCAAAACCTGAATATCACAGAGGGGTTTACTGTTATTTTCCCTAAGAATAATTAGTAGAAGCTCAGAGCACTTTTGAATGTTATATGCAGAAAAGTTTAGAAGCTTTGATTCTCTTATTTGAGTCAAATATTAAAAACTGAATGGTGAAAGCTAAATTTAAAGTAATGAACCCTATTTAGTACTAGTATTAGCAGGTATATGGCATATGCAGCTGCAATATGTTGAGTTCACCAAAGGATATAACTTTGAAAACCTCCAAGTGATTTACATGAGTATGTTTCGTGTGTTTTACATGTAAGGAGGTGTGCAAGGAACCCACCTATCTGACTTTATGCCCATGGGGAAGTTCTTGCGATGGTTGTTAGAAAGGTGGGTTAGTGTAGCTTTATAGTAGAGAAGTAACTTGTATTTTGCAAGTAGTTAGGGAGTTGCTCGTATCTTGCACATATTGTAGCGACAGCATGAAACAGTTGAGTGAAGTCTTCACTCAATTGCTAATGACCCTTCCAGGCATGCTCTTCATTTTTCGATAAAGTGGAAGTTTAAAAATATTTATGCAAAAGATGCCGAGTATTGTATAAATGATCAATCTTTTTGTGATTTAGAAAGCAACAGTTTATGATGTTGTACACTCGAGTTTTACATATGAATCCGACAGGTGAATACAACTCTGGTACTTGGGGTGACTATGAACGTCATCACCAATGAGCTATGAGTACTGGGCTTGAGGGAGTGAGTGAGGAGGGAGGAGGGGACTCTCTGAACCGTCTACATGATGAACTATGGGTTATGTCCTTGAGGGAGGGAGGCTTGCCACATAATAGGAAAGGGAGTTTGCTTTCTAATATCAGGTTTTCCATTTACATATTTCATTTAGGTGAGAGTTGTGTGTTGGGTGGGGTGAGGTTGTTAAATTTCTTACTGAGGAACTTCCCCGAATTTGTGAGGGTGAGAAGACAGTTGGATCGCTTTTTAACATGGTTTAAGGTGGCTTGCCTCATTGTCATTGGACAAAGTGGAAGGGGAAAGAAAGGAATGTGGATTCTGATATCAGATTTCCAAAATTTTGCATATCACTGTTCTTGCATCTGAATGGCATGTTTATGTTTTGTAAATGGGTTTTCCCCGAATACCGATGTTTACTAGTATGAACATATGCGTCTTGGATGGGCCCTCTATGGAAGGTGATGTATAGGGCTGTTCATTTCAACAAAAGATGATGTAGCAGCTTGTTTGTGTTCATAGTTGAGGTTAAGAATTCAGATATATTCAGCCATTTGTATTCTGTATTGGTGTAAACCAAGTCTCGATCTCATTTTATGCAAGTTAATACAAGACCATGGTCGTGACAATACATCTTACTTTTCCTGGTTTTGTTGCAGTGATGAAAAACCCGGCCAATCTTGCAAAGCATCAAGCGAATCCCAAGGTGGCTCCCATAATTGCCAAAATGATGAGCAAATTTGCTGGACCGAAGTGAGCAAACTCGGTATAATTGCAACTTCTTGTATTGGAAATCAAAGAGGGTTAGCATGTTCAGAGAGGTTGAAAAGCTTTTCATCTGTAACTTATTGTGTCCAAAGTTCATGTAGTCCTTCAGCTCATTTGTTTTTTGCTCTAGTACAAGAAATAGATATTTTACATTGTCTCAAACTTTAATTCCGTAAAGAACTGGTTAGCATACAGACTATATGAGTTACTTCACAGATGGGAAAGAAATGGAAGTTTTGCTTCTCCTGTTCTTCATTGGGGTTGTGTACATGTAGAACTTCTTCCTGAACTTGTCTCCTTGCCAGTTGCATTGTTGTACTCTCTTGTGCGTGCTTGGCCTCACCATCAGGTCTGATGATCTTTATTTTGGTGCATCGGCATTAGACAGAATCATCATTGTGTGATTGTTTCTGTTAAGTGGCCGAGAATGCCTAATGTTTTTCAATTTTCATACGGTGGTTTGATGCAATGGGTGACGCGACATCTTCACTTGCAAGATGACCAAAATTGTTGACTTGATTTGTGAATGATTTAGCTACATAGGTATTCATTCAGCTTCTTATCATTTTGCCCAAGAAAAGTTCCCGCGACTGTGTTTTAGAATGCTTTCATCTAGATATGTCAGTTCCTGGCTGCGGTCCACGAACTCCACGTGAGGAAATAGTTGCAAGAAAATGTGACCGTTCCATAAATCTACTGGGATGTAAAAGTGGACTACATTATTCAACACTTGTGCTGGAAAATGTCGAGTCAGTTTCCTTGTGTATTATTTTAGAATTGATCTTTAGACGTATCTGCATCTTTAGGTTGTGTTTTCCTGAGTAATTTTCACCCAGAATTTTTTATTTTTCTTTCTCATTGATCCCACAATTTTTCTATCTCTCTCTCTTATTTTTTATTTTAATCATTACAAAAATTCAAAAATCAAATCAATAAATTACCCATTCAAACGTAACCTTACTGTTTAGATTGAAAGTAAATTTGTAGAAAACTTGGTGAGAAATTTGGGTGGCGTCGGCTGTCGCTAGAGGAGTAGTAGCGATTGATTGATTAACATGTGGTTCCGACGTAACCATAGTGATGTAGGAAAAAGAAAAGTAAAAGTAAGGTGGGCAGAAATTAGAGTAATCGTGTTGCAGCCCATGTTTTTAGTCACTAGTACATACGTACTTGACCTCATGGAACATACCAACTAGAACATGAGCCGGCGAATCACTTGTCATCCTCATTTGAAGTTGGCTAGCTAAACTAACCCCCCACCCCCAGCTACAAAACCCACAGTACGACGACTAGGAAATTTTTGAGCAAATTAAGTCACGAACTTGGTTCAACGAACTGTAACCAAAGAATTAATTTCTCACTGCCCTACCTGCTCATTTAGAATAATGTTGAATTAGGACCAGCAGATGGTATTTCGAGAGGATAGGTATGCCGTAATAGGAGTGTCGCCCTCAATTTTGATGGTATATCATGTGTCCATCATCTCCTATTTTCATAAAATTCTATTTCAGTTATTAATGATAATAAGAGCTTTAAAAAAAAAAGTATAAATTAATTTATAATCTCTCTTCCATATACCAATATTGATGATGCATGGTTTTTCCTATGATCTTGGTGAGCACTGCGATGGATGAAGGCTTTTTATCTGGGCAGCAACAGGACTTGCAACACAAAGACCGTTACTATGAGGTAGGGGGTTCCCTACCAAACAAGCTCCGGCGTGAGAGTAAGTACTCAAGTTTGAGGAATATCAGAGAGTATTCACGGGAGAGTTTGGGGGAAATATTGTGTGTACCTTCGCCTACAGGAAAGGGCCTTATTTATAGGTGTTGAAGATGCTGAATCCTTAGAGGAATAGAAATTTTGGCCGCCTCTGCTCCTTTAGAGTCCTAGGGAAGCCATAATCCTAATCCAAACCTCTTTAGGCAAGTAAATCAGAGTTATACGTGGAAATGATCTCCTATGAGATATTCCCCCATTAATGAAGACTTTTACCATGTAGGATACGGATTCCTGAGCTAGACTGATCGTAGGAGTGAAATAGGTCGCCCAGAGCTAGGCTCAAGGCGAGAAATGATGAGAGCTCGCATGAGGCATCATCTCTATGCGAGGTCTCCTATAGGTCGTGCCAGGGAGGATCACCATCCCTTTTCTCGCGAAGTAATATGCAGAGGTCGACCTTTCTGCAAGGTCTCAAGCGAGGTCGCTTGCCAAGAAGATAATCCCTCCATATCTGGCTAAGTCTTTATCTTCTGATGACTATGACCTGACTTTTGAGCTCTCTTAGAGCTATCTAGGTCGCCAATACTTTTTGGTATCTTCAAACATAATCAACAAAAATCATTATACCAAAATTCTATCAAAATACGGGCATAATATTGCAACAATCTATCAATTTTAAGCCATGGTATTTATATGAACATTAAGATTACGCAAATCAAAAAGTTCGCATATACAAATAAACATGCTGATTATTCTTATGAACACGAGACAATGTTTTGCTAATAAATACAAATTATAGTATCAAACTGAACACATATTATTCTCTAAATGAATATAATGATATATGCAAATGAAGATGATTTTAAGACGCTAAATTCAAAAAAAGAAAGAAAGGAAAAAAAGTTCCCGCATCAAAATGAACATGAAAACTTCGAGTAATGAATATGAAAACAACAGATAGTGTGAATATTACTATTCTATTAATACGAAAGCTTCGAGCAATGAAAATTTAAATTTTTTTTTCAAAAATTGAATATGTAAAATCCTTAATTACACGCAATTGATTGGGTAGAAGAATTTGGAACAATTGGATCGCGACTAATTTTGAAGGGATGATGATATTTATTCATGCCTAGCCTCACGCATAAATAAGTCGGGTATTATTATATAAATGTCTAAAGAGACAATGCTTTCTTGAAATGTCTACCCTCTCCATATAATTTTCAGAAAAATAGTAATCAATGAGCCATTTATTAGTGAGTCGATTTGCAACCTAAATAGGCTATCATTTTCTTCCTTTTAGCTAGATTGGATTGTCTTCCAATTCTAATTAGCACTAGTTCAACTTCAACCTCTACTTGAACACAATTTGGAATTAGTGCTCATTGTATGATAAGGATATGTAGGGACCGGGGACAATTTAACAGTTGAAATTAATGTAATGTGCCATATGGATTAGTACTTTATACTAATAATTATATATAAGCTTCTTACTTTATAATTTTTTTTTTTTTTTTTTTTTTGATAATCGATCGGATCAGGCGGAGGAGGCCGGCCTAATGACGCTTGCATTACTCTCAACAACGTCATTAACTTTTGCTAATGATGTATATTAATACTTGACCTTTTATGCTAATTAACAATAGAGGAGTTTTTCAAGTATAAATCATATATAAATTCTTGGGATGTTAGCTCGGATGTCGCTTTAAGTAGATATGCTTAATGGAGTTAATTTTTTAAGCCACAATTATGCTAATGATTTCTTCGGAGTTGCTCATCATCTCCCACTACCTCATGATCAGGAGAGAGAGATTGCGACATTTTCTTTATATATCCCTTCATGAGGATCAAATTTTTTTTTTTTTGACTCCAAGGGGGTATGGGAAGGGATCGAACCTGAGACCTTACATACTATAAAGCTCGGCTTTATCACTGAGCCACCCCTTGGTTCCTTCACGAGGATCAATTTATAAAATATGAATTAATTAAACTATATATATATATATATATATTATTGAATTGAATACAGTTCTTTCCCCTTCCCCCCCACCTCTCTTTTCTTTTTCATATTAATAGCCACTTCAAGGGGAAGATTCTACTAGTGATATCATCAGTTTCTCAACAAAAAAAAAAAAAAAATGTATATTTATATATATTATTTGGTACTCAAATGTCAAATGTAGTATTCTTGACTTAACTGAACTGAGGAGATTCCAGTTTTTAACTAACAACCAAGTACTCACTAAATTGTCCATTTCACCCTCATTGTGGCTTACACATTGACGGACAGGAGGACACGCACCAAGTGCAGATTGTAGAAACTCACTCTTAATTTCCTTAACCACATCATGTTACAGTTTTAGTCCTACGTACTCCAATTTTCAGTAGTACATTTTGAGCCTCTTCTGTTCTAATAATAGTTAGCATTTAGGATGCGATTTTTCAGTGGCGGAATTAATTAAATGGGGGGCAGCGTTTCCCCTTTTTTTTCCTTTCTTTTTTTTGGGTATTACTAGTCTTATTTCTTAATAATTTATACACATATATAAAATGATTTGGGGTAAACAAAGTAATTTTTTTCTTTTAATTACATATCCAATAGATGGTACAAAGTAACACTTACCCATATAAAGCAAACAAGTCTAAGCAACTTCATAGTTCGGGGGAAGGGGGGGCACTAATCCTAGTTCCGCCCTGTGATTTTCTCCCTCTTATATACCACCAAGCATCAACTCCTCCATAAATGATGCGAGGAGAAAACCCTATCAATTAATCTCCCAGTACTTCACGCATCAGCCCAAAGATACAATATTAGAATCTGCCAATGTCTACAGTGTGAAACAATCCCGAAGATGTAATACCACCGTAGCTAGGCTATGATATTATTTGTTACGGTGCTAGTTTTAGTTCATCAAGAATTGACTACTTATGGGGAAACCATTAATTTTACTAAAATTTCTGAGTTCTTTATTATAATTAGCTGTTTGTTTTTTCTCAATCTTGTACGTACTGCAGATTTTTTCCCAACACATCAGGTATGAGAGTACTCTATAATTCATACTATATATAGAAGGATTTAGATAGTATGCGTTATAATTATAGTAACTGCATACTATATATATATATATATATATATATATCTAGATCCTTCTATACATATATACTAGTCAAATAAAAAAATAATGAGGGGGCTTAAAATAGTTG
>JAOTQG010062177.1:0-14396 GCA_025631175.1 Iris virginica
AGGTACTTTTAATCCCATCGTTTTCTGCTGTCAAATGCTTCCTTTTTTTTTTGCTGTCAAATGCTTCCATCTTCCATCTTACATGTTACATCTGGAGGAATTGTGGCTTTCTGATATTCTGGAAAACATAAACAAACTGATGCTCTTGAACAGAAAAATAAAGTGAAGCAGAAACAAATTTAAGATCCATACGTTTTACCCAAAGTCAAAAAAAATGAAAGTGTACCCAAAAAATCTTTCTCTACTGTTTCCAAAACGAAAGTTTGTATAACCAGTTCAAATGAACTGAACACGCTGGATACATTTACACATTGAGTTCCTTCATCAAAGGGATTCACAACCAAAAAAAATAAATCATTACTGCCAAAATTGATAGAGTACAGATCTCAAAAAAAAAATATGAAAAAGAGAAAAAGAAAGTACTTTTCCAATAGCAGATCTCAAAAAAAAAAAAAAAATTGTATATTAAAACCGAAAACCTCTATATACCCATTATCTCAATTTTGGGTATAAAAAATGAAGGAATAGAAAGAAAAATTAAAACACAAGTGAGAGGAGGTTGTTCAGGGAGGGGGAGTTTTTCGAGTGCAAGAGAGTAGTTTATACCTAGGCGGGGGCAGCTGTACAAAGCGATGGTGGGTGATTGCACGCCGGCGGCGATGGGAAGTGCAAGAGGCGAGAGTTGTTCGTGAGAGGATGGTGAATGGATCTATAGGGAAGGAGAAAGGACAGACATGAGGCGGAGGCGGAGGCGCAGGCGACGTCGATGGCAAGGCGGCGGTCAACAGATGATGGTCGCTGGCGAGTTGGAGCTGCCGGTGGAAAGAGAGTACAGGAGGGAGCGGCAGGTGGGGAAGGAATGAGGAATTAGGGATAGACAAAGAGAAAATATTAGGGATAGACAAAGATAATAAAACGATCTGGTGGAAGGCGGAAATGGTAATGGCGCTGGATGTGGGAGGCGGAAATGGTGATGGTGATGTAGGTGGGAGGCGGAGATTGTGATGATGGTTTAGGTGTAGGCGATGATGGCGGGAGATGCCGGAGGAGCGGAGCTTGGCGGTGTCGTTGTTTCTGGTGATCGTGATGATGGTGGGCCGAGACGGGGGCGAGAGGAGGGAAGAGAGACATGAGGCAGCGGTGGTGGTCCGACGATGGGGGCCTGCGAGTGCTTGGCCGTGGGATGGAGAGGGAGGTAAATTGATTAGGAAGAATAGATTTAGGGTTTTTTTTTATAGCTATTTATAGTAGGGTCTTTATAGGTTTTTTTATTTTCTTTTTGTTTTGGACTGATATGGGTTTGTGAATTTGGGTTGGCGTTTGGGCTAATCAATGGGTTTATGTTTGAGCTAAAAATTACACCTTTGTTTAACACATAAATATTATTCATGGAGATCGAATTTAATCATTATTTTATTATTTTAAATGATCTAATAATATATTAATTTAATAAATTTATATCATGTCTCTATTAATTTAAAAGTATTTTTATAACTTGCATACATTATGAACATTTTGGATATATATTTTGGATAACTTGCGTACATGTCTCTATTAATTTAATCATTACGTGTCCTTGGACACGGTCAACAAATAGTAGTTTTTTTTTTTACACTCTATTATGTGGTTTAAATTTAAAGAGAATTAGTGGGTTTATTATTGATTATGTGAATTTATGAAAGAGTTAGTACTTATTAATTGGGCCAACTATATCGTATTTATTTTGGTTTACATTTGGGTAGAATTTGGGTAGAATATTATTAGATGTTGGGCCCAATTTTATAATTTTACACCATTATTTTGTTAATTTGAGTTACTCTGTTAATTTGAATGTGGTATTTCTAATTTTTATTTGAATGTTGTATTACTAATTTTTTATTTGAATATAGTATTATAATTTTGTTACTTCATTTTTATTTGAATTTTAAATAATTGTAGGTTGATACACAATGAATAATCAAGGTAAATTGACTATCTATGGATATGAAGATTCTCCACTCAGCGAAGCGGTAAGTTAATTAATATTATTATTTTTTTAGTTCATTCCTATCAAAAATTTTAATGAGTATATAATTTCATTTTTAGGTTAAGATTTTGCGGAAAAATAATGTCTCAATTGTCATTCGTGAGCCTTCGGAATATGATGAATTGATTAGGGTAAACACTCAAACTTCATTCTTATTGTTATTATTATTATATATTTTTTCATAGACAACTGATGTTTTGAGTTTATTACTAGGTACGAAAACGAATGAATAATTTATCAGCAACCAATAAAGACAAAGGAAAGGCAAAGAAAGTTGCATCGCAGGTATTATATAATTCTGTAAATTATTGATGCATTAAAATAGTAATTCATTGTAACTTATTTTAATTGTGTATACATTAGGAATCGATCCATAAAAGTATACCAAGTTACAATTTGACCGAAAGTGCTAGGCATTTTAGGGAGCCGCTTCCTTACTTACCGTCTTCGATTCATGTTTTGCCTCCAAAAACCCCCAATGTGGAGCTTCATACAATGCCTAGAAGAATTTTGCTGGATTTGAACGAATTACCTCCTCTAGATGATATTATTGAACGAACCCCGTTCAATTTAAATCAAGTGTCTTCAAGAGATAGGTAAATCATTATTAATCATTCGAGATGGACATCGATTTTTTTATTGGATCGCAGATTTAATAAATTCTTATTTATAGGATTTTAAGTAATGAATCAAGCTTAAGCGGTAAAAAAGATTGAGATCATTGCAATCTGGTGAAAGTTTTCCTCCACGGACTCCCAACTTGATGCGTAGCATCGTTGAAAGAACTCCCCTCACCGAGAATCATGCTGGAGCATCAGATATTATTCATGAGGAAATTGATTTAAATATCATTCCTCTTCGTCGAGACCTTGAAGATGAATTTTTGTCAACAATTCCTAGCACATCTGATGCTGTCCCACCAAATGGGTAAATTTTTAATCAAGCTCTACATATGTATATTTTATTTTCTTCAATGTATTAATTTGGAATTGAATAACCATTTGTAGGACAACAAATAATCCAATATTTTTTGGGGACCAAAGTAATCAAGATGAAGTTAATGTGACCAAATTTGCGATACATGAAAATATAGTTCGTCATTGTCTTGGTGACATGAATGTAGAGTGCCCTTATTGCGGGGCATTACATTGGATGGATGAAAAACTCTCTAGCTCATCTGAATCACGTCCTTTGTTCGGAAAATGTTGCTTGAGTGGAAAGGTTAGACTTCCTGGCTTGAATATGCCGCCTCCGGCAATTAACTCTATATGATGGAAATAATGCTCAATCAAGGTCATTTCGAAAAGACATTCGTCAGTATAATGCATCTCATGCTTTTACAAGTCTTGGTGTTAAGCTTGATCCTAGGGTGATTGATGGGAGAGGTCCCCCAAGTTTTGTCATACATGGTGAATTGCGCCATTGAACCGGATCTCTCATTCATCCACCAGAAAAGGAACCAGTTTATGCGCAATTGTACATCTATGATCCGGATACTGCTTTTCAATCTCGCTGTCGCAGTAATCCAAATTTGAAGTCAGATGTGATAAAGATCATTCAGGACAGTTTACTGCAGCACAATCCTTTCCCAGCAAAGTACCGTCAAGCCCATGAAATTTTAAGTGAACCGGGAGTAGGCGATGTAAATATTCCAGTTCGACTTCATTACAGCTCTGCACAGGATCGTCGTAGGTACAACTTACCTTCAACGGATGAGATCGCGGTTATTTTACCAGGTGATGGAAATGATGATCCGAGTGGGATGAGGGACATAATTTTACATTTACGAGGGCAAAATGGATTAATGCAAATTAATGAGTGTCACCCTGCATACTTACCATTGCATTATGTTTTGTTATTCCCATTTGGAGAGCTCGGTTGGGAACCTGGTCTGAAAAGATGGAATGTCGATGCTAATTGTCCATCTACATCTCGTATTACCCAAATGGATTTCTACAGTTATCGTCTTTTTCAGCGTAATTGTGAATATTCGACCATATTGAGGGGTGGAAAGTTATTGCAGGAATTCGTGGTGGATGCATGGGCTGCAACAGAGCAGAATCGGTTAACATATATCAAATTGAATCAGGGTAAGCTTCGAAGTGAACTTTATAAGAATCTTGCTGAAGTAGTAGTACGGGATGGTGCAGATCCAAACCAAGTGGGTCGACCAATGATTTTGCCATCTTCTTTCTTGGGTAGTCCGAGACATATGTTTGAAATCTTTCAAGACTCAATGGCAATCACACGGTACCACCACCACCCAGATATCTTCCTTACCATGACTGCTAATCCCAAATGGCCTGAATTAACTGCAGCATTGTTGCCAAATCAGACAGCAAGTGATCGTCCTGATTTAGTTGTGCGTGTTTTTTAGTTGAAACGTAAAGCTTTAGTGAAAGAAATCGAGCAAAGTGAAATTTTTGGTACTAAGGTTGCCCATGTTTTCACAATTGAATTTCAGAAGCGCAGCCTTTCACATATGCATATACTTTTATTTCTTGCTGCAGCAGATAAAATCAGGACACGCGCACAAGTTGATAATATTGTGTCTGCTGAAATTCCTGATGAGAGAGTTGATCCAATGCTCCATGAAACGGTGTTGAGTTGTATGATACATGGACCATGTGGACCGTCGTGTTTAGAAAAAAATGTCTGCACTAAAAGATTTCCTAAGCCATATGCAGATTCAACAAGCATGGAAGAAGATGGATATCCAATATATCGTCGACGGAATACGGGTCGGAGTTATATTGTCAGGGGAGAAGAAGTTGATAACCGAAATGTTGTGCCATACAATCCACATCTTTCGAGAATGTTCAATTGTCACATAAATGTTGAAGTGTGTGCCGGCTTGATTTGTGTTAAGTATATCAATAAGTACATTTACAAAGGGCACGATTGTACTACAATGGTTATTGGAGGAGTTAATGAGATCCAACAATATCTTAATGGAAGGTATATTAGCCTCCCTGAAGCTACTTGGTGCATTTTTGGTAACACTATGCACGGTGAACATCCACCGGTCATACGGTTAGCAGTTCATTTACCAGGAATGCATCATGTCAACTATAATCCCGAAGATACAGCTGAAGAAATATCTGCAAGAATTGCCAATCAAACATCGACTCTGACAGCATTTTTTGCATATTATTTAGCAAATCCAAATGCATCCAAATTTTCATATCATGAGTTTCCTCAATATTTTGTTTTTAGGAAGAATGAGTGGAAACCGAGAAAAATTGGATTCTCTATTGGTAGATTGTATTTTGCTTCCCCAAATTCTGGCGAAAGGTTTTACTTGCGTTTGCTACTTACCCACGTGAAAGGTCCGTCTTCATTTGAGAGCTTACGCACCGTCAGTGGTATGTTGTATTCCACTTTTAAATTAGCGTGTGTTGCTTATGGATTAGTAGAAGATGATGAAGAGTGGGTACAGTGCCTTCAAGAAGCTTCTGTTATGCAAACTAGGTATCAGCTTCGGAGATTGTTTAGTACTATTCTCGGTCAATGTTCTCCGGTAAATCCGTATGATTTGTGGAGACAATTTTGCGTACACATATGTGATGATCTTTCTCATAAGATACGTACACAATTTGGTATTCCAGATCCAGATTTTTCTGTTGTAGAAGATTATGGGTTGTATCTGCTAAAGCAGCTGCTTCATGAAACAGGAAAGAGTTTGTCTGACTTTCCACCTATGCCATTACATACGGGAAACTGGAGTGAGTTTACGGGTAACAAGTTGATGTGGGAACACCGTCAGCTAAATATCAGCGCGCAAGAACATGATATTGATAATAGGGTGGGTTCTCTAAATGATGCTCAGCGAGTTGCTTACTCTTCAATTCTCTCTTCTGTTCTTGAAGATTGGGGAACTACTTTCTTTCTGAATGGTGGTGCTGGAACAGGAAAAACTTTTCTTTACAACACGGTAACGCTTAAATGTCGTTGTTTAGGCCACATCGTAATAACTGTTGCCTCATCTGGTATTGCATCCTTACTGTTAATTGGTGGGAGAACTGCGCATTCAACCTTTTGTATTCCTATCGATGTTCAGGGAAATTCAACATGTAGCTTCAATAAGCAATCCATACATGCGGAGTTGTTTAAAGAAGCTAAACTAATAGTTTGGGATGAAGTGCCTATGCAACATAGATATTGTGTCGAAGCAGTTGATCACACCCTGCGGGATATTCGGAATAATACAGATAAACCATTCGGAGGCATCACTGTTGTTCTAGGTGGAGATTTTCGACAAGTCCTCCCAGTTGTGCCAAGGGGTGTTCGGACACAGATAGTTGGAGCAACAGTGAGACGTTCACCTCTATGGTCTACCATTAAGATCCTAACCTTGGATGTGAACATGCATCTGGATAACACAGATCCTTTACGGGTGGATTTTCTAAACTTTTTGATCAAGGTAATTTCTGTTCTTCATTACTTATAACATCTTTCAACATTTATTTTTCACTGGCTAATTATATTTCATTTTACAAACTTTAGATTGGAAGCAGTCCTGAAGAAGTCATATCAATACCATCAACAATACGAATTTGTGAAAATTTCGACGATTTGTTAAACAGCATTTATCCACAACTTGGGATAGTTGGCGTGGCAAACCCTTCATTTCTAACAGAACGTACAATTTTGTCAGCGAGAAATGATGATGTCAATTCTCTTAATAAAAGGGCACTAGACATCTTTCCCGGTGAAACAATTTCTTACTTGGCTGCCGATAAAATGTGTCACGATGATGAATCAAGTCGAAACATTACAAATCGATATCCAAATGAGTATCTCAATTCACTGAATCCTCCAGGATTACCTCCTTTTAGACTTGATCTAAAAGTGGGCTGTCCGATAATGTTATTGAGAAACCTTGCTCCAAATGATGGACTTTGTAATGGCACACGATTAGTGATTGTTAGATGTGCGCCACGAATTCTTGAAGCACAAATTTTGACAGGAGATAAAGCTGGAAATTTGGTTTTTATTCCAAGGATATCACTAACTCCTTCGTCTGGAGAGCTGCCTTTCAACATGACAAGGCGTCAATTTCCTGTTCGTGTGGCATTTGCTATGACAATTAACAAATCGCAGGGACAGTCAGTTAGATTTGTGGGTATTGATTTGCGCAATCCAGTTTTTAGTCATGGGCAATTGTATGTGGCTCTTTCTAGATGTACATCTCCAGAACGTATTAATGTTCTTCTCTCTGAAAGTAACACAAACTCTACAACGAACATCGTCTATCCTGAAGTTCTACTATAGTTGAACTATAAAAGGTAAATAGAATATAAGCGCATTTTTTCGTCATATTGTTTTAGCATGATTCTTATATCTTTACATATTATATTTGTAGTCATGAGATGAACAAGTGAAAGAGAATGGAAAGTTGTATATACATACATGAGTGGCTTGGAATGGATATAATAAGGTATTATTATTTTTTGGTAATTAAATTAGTACATTGTTAATACTGAAAATAATATTGATTTAATTTTTCAATTTCAGGTGATTTTACGTGGATGTACTTGACCCTTATCTATTTGTTATCTTTTTGTAAGTCGATATTAGTAGATGCTTAATTATACTATAGATATTTATAAAGATTTGTTGTAATAACTGTATGTTATTGCATTTTGATTATGTATTTCAAAGTAATTATTATTGAAACTGTATGTTATTGCATTTTGATTATGTATTTTCAAAGATTTGTTGTAATAACTGTATGTTATAAACTTGAAATATTATTGATTAAAAAAATTAAGCCACGTGTCCTCGGACACGGGCTTACACTAGTATTTCAGTATATGCAAAATGTATACCTTCCTCATGGAATGAAGAAAAAGTCAATGACTATTTTATTTAACTATTTTAATGTTCCTAATTTTAATTTAATTTAGTTTAATTTAATTAATGTATTATTTTAATTAATAAGTGATATAATACATAATATATTATAATTATGTGTTTGATTAATAGTTTAAAATTGAAATTTAATTTTAATTGAAAAATATATAGTATAATATAAGATTAAATTTATTTAAATTAATTGAAATTTAAATTGAAAAAAAATAGGTTTATTTTTAAAAATTCAATTTGAACCCTGAATTTTAACTGGGACAAAATGACAGAAAGATCCCTAAAAAACAAACGTGCTTTGCATGTGGGTTGAATTTCGTTAAATTTTTAACGAATTCGTTAAAAAAACTCTATTTCGAAACAAAAATGCAATATTATGGCTCATTTCGAAACTTTTAAAACCTGAGGATCTGTTTCGAAACCTCATCAAAATATTGGGGTCTAAAATGAGATTAACCAAAAAAATAATTGGTTTATCAATACGGGCGGGGGTGGTACTGTTACTTTATTAAGTGCGCGTGGGGGCGTAAAATTTTGTCTCTGTCTAGACCCAAACCTACGCACCATCTCTTGGCGCTCGCCGCCCCCCCCCCCCCTCCCTGGCAGCCTGTACAACTCTCACACAGTGTCCCAAAAACAGTGAAAATGAAAGACCTGCCGCTTTCACCAGAGAATATGGATTACCCCCCATTTTCTTTTCTTGCAGAAAAAAGGTGTAATTATACGCCCCTCCTCCAGCTTACTTCCAATTGTTTCTTCCTAGGGTCTCGCAAGAATCTAACTACTCCCCTACTATGATCTTTTCTGTCTGTGTATTTTACATATGATGATTATGCTTTTGGGGATGTTGATTTTTGATAAGATTAGATTAGATTAAATTAAGATTGGATTACTATTCAGCTGTCGGTTTCAGTTTTTCTTTCTTTAATCCTTGGTAGAGATGCTGTGAGAGTTGCAGAGACTGTAGAGCTTTGGCTTTTACAGAGAGATTCCTGTTGTTTCTTGTCGAAGTTGCTTTCTTTCCCTTCTGGGTATGCTTACATACTAGTATTTCATTAGCACTGTTTGAGCTTCTTGCCATCTCTCTTTTGGTTGGTGGTCTTTTCTTGTTCTCTTTCTTTTTCAAGAAAATGTAACTTAGAGAGGGAGAGAGAGAGAGAGAGAGAGAGAGAGAGAGAGAGAGAGAGAGAGAGAGAGAGAGAGTGTATCAACAGAGAAGGGGAGTTGGGTTTTGTTGGGATCTTTCTAGCATTGTAAAGCTTGTTCTTTTTTAAGGAGTTAGGGTTTGTTTCATGGAAATTGGGTATATACTACTTAACCGAATGGTTGTTTGAAGCAAAAGTTGGAAGTGTTGATTTTGGGGTTTTCTTGTTGGAAAAATGAGTGAAAGTGAAGGGGTCAGTGCATCCTCCTTGGCTATTGTGGAGAAGAAGCCTCACAAGACCGGCGGGTGTGTTGGGATTTTCTTTCAGCTCTTTGATTGGAACAGAAGATTTGCTAAGAAGAAGTTTTTCTCCAACAAATTGCTCCCTCCGGGTCAGTCTTATTTTTATAGCTCATGGTATTTACCACATTAGTTAATTAATAATGATGTTAACTTAATACCATCAGTGCACATGTGCAAATATATTTCTGAGAAAGAAAGAAAAAATGGGCACCCTTTTCTTGAAAAAGCTACTAAAATATGATCTTTTGGTGTTTTGAATCTTGTTTAGCTCGTGCAAAGCAAGTTGCTAAGAAGTTTGGGGGTGATGAAAAGCAGCCTAAGCTACGTTTGGTATGTCATGATTTTCTTTAGACTATAACAGTTTTGCTTTACCATAATTTTCTTTGTGGCTGTAAATTAGAATTCCATGTTTGTTCTATTTCTTTGACCTTCTGGTACTCTTTATTTTAGATTGCTGATGAAAACAGTGGGGGTTTCCCAAATGCTAAGAAAATTGGGGCTTCTACTGTTGATTCTGTACAAAAGCAGGGAGTTAAAACTCCTAGTTTGGTTGCTAGACTTATGGGTTTGGAGGCTATGCCAACTGCACAACCGGATAAGTTGAGCAAGGCTTCTTCCTCTGAATTGAAGGGGGGAGATAGGAGGGAAAAAGTTACCGCTGATCGTTGTGAGTTTGGAAGGGAAAATCAAGACCCCGAAATGGTAGGAGCAAAGCATGAAGTGAGACATCCAAAGCTTCAAAAGACGGGTCTTCTTGAGAGACGGCCTGTGACGAGGTTTGGATCCGATGCATTTCATTTGAAAAATGTTTTATTGCGGTCAAGAAAGCAGAATCATCCAAAACTCGTATCTCCGGTTAAGAGTCCTAGAAATCTCTCTGGCAGGAATGCGTCTCGGTTGATGGATGCTGCAACTAGAATTTTGGAACCTGGGCTGCAATCTAGGAGTAGGGCGAAACGTGCTATTACTTACGCCCACAATATGCATCATGGGCCAAGAGATGAGTTCATATCGGAGTCGATGAACCCTATGTCTCATGAAAGTTCTATCCATTATGTTAATGACACCAAGTCATTGAAGGGGCAGTCTTCTTGCAAAAACTGCGGTAATGTTCTTGATGTTGTGCACTGTAGACCTAACACAGAAGAAAACCCTTCTGTTTTTGTTTCTCCTTCTTCCCGATTGTCGGAGATGAGTAAGGCAAGAGCACCTGTTTCCTCCCTTGGGCGAGAAAGTGAAAGGTATTTTCGAAAACGTCAGGAGCATTCAGCATCTCTTGCTCGGGCTGTTGAAAACATTAGAAATCATGCTAGTTTTACTTCAGAGAAGATGATGCCGCTTGATCAAGATCAAGTTCAGTGGAATTTGACAGGCCAACACTCCAAGCCTCAAACTTCACCGATTTTCAATGGTTATCAGCAAAAGACTCGAAGGCCAAATGAGGTGAAACAAAGTTGCCTGCAAAGCAACAGGTTGATGTCAGCCACGAATTCTGTTAAGAAGACCAAAGACTTTGTTGCCATGAATAGGAGTTTAAGTGGCCAATCACGATCAAAGGTGGCGCCCAAAGTGGATGATTTCAAGTTTGACACAAGGAGGAAATATGTAAACAAACGAGATGATTCCTTATCCCCTGGTCGGAGGAGGCGCTCAATGAATGTTAGTAGACAAGGTGAAAGTTCTGTCATGGCCAGTTCTACCCTCTACAAGCCTAAAAATGAGGGGAGTGGGAGCAAGGGAAATGACGGTATCGCTTTTACATTTAGTTCCTCCATGAAGCACAGAGGTGGAATCCAATCCAAAGGGGACAGAAGGGATCAGATAGTCTCTCCATGCAAGAGCACTCAACGGAAAGCTTTGCAAAGTGAAAGTGATAGAAATGCTTGCTCTCAGGAATCTTTTCCAATAACCGGAGATACTTTAGGTGCCCTTCTTGATCAAAAATTGAGAGAACTGACAAGTCAAGAGGAGGGTGACTGGGCATTTGGTGGTACTCAACCCAAGAGGACATCTGCCGTTATTCTTCAAGAGCTTATATTTGCCTTAAATGCCGAGAGACTGCCTCCTCAACGCAGCATGGATTGTGAACCTCGTCCAAAACCTGTTTCGCACTATCATGGCCGCACATTGAACTCAAAAACAGATTTATATTTTCAGGTTAGTTTTCTCTTTCTAATTACATGTCAATTCCCTGTACAAAATTTTGACAAGTGTTCCCTTGCATATTTGATGAATGCTTTGTTTTGCATTACTCCATCAATACTGCAATACTGTTATAATAGGTTTGATGTCTATCTTGCTTTCTATTGATTAATTCCAATCAGGGCACACCGAAAACAGCCTGGGCTTCCTTTGGGTATTCATATGATGGTGATCATCTTAGCCCAGGATGTGTGCTTGAGGCCTCTTTTTCAAATGACAGCTGCGTCTCCAGTAGTCTTGAAGATAGCTCTGGTAAGAAACTAAATTTCTTAATCAGTGCAGAAACTAGACATCCCATATTTTTGGACCTTTTGGTTACTACTTCAGCTTGTTTGTTGATTTATGCATTTAAATTGTAATTCTAGGACATATACTGCATGCTGATACCACAAGTTGCTCTTATGAGGAACCTCAACAACTCGATTTTGATTCAGATGTTTATTATGCTGGAACCTCAACCAAAGAGAGGACAAGTCGAGAGTTGGTGATTGATCTTCTCAACTATATATCTGAAGTTTTATGCAGTATAGATCTTGTTGATGCCAAATTAAAAGGAATCAAGTTCCACCATGCAAAGGAGGTCATCTTGAATTCTGAACTAGTACTTGGTGATAAAGGTTTTCACAATTTACACGAAGCTATAGGCTTTTCCATAAGCAGTTTTCTCCGCAATGAGCTGGAAACTCTGGCTAGTGTGATGTGGACAAATTTTAGCAATTTTCTCGGTTTTGAGGATACCAAAGAAGGAAACCAGCTTATGGGATTTATCTTCGACTGTTTGATTGAGTATTTGGACTTGAGGTATCGTAAGTATTTTAAATCTGGATTCAGAGCATGGAGAAGCCTGCCTGTAAGCATGAATGCTGAGGAAATGATTTATGAGGTTGTTGAGGAGGTTAGAAGATGGACTGGTTTGGCTGGGTTGGTTCCGGATGAGCTGGTAGAGAGCGAGATGAGCCATGGCTTAGGTAAATGGACCGATTTCGAGATTGAAGCGTTTGAGATGGGTGCTGAAATCAACAGAGCCATACTCCACAGTTTAGTAGATGAGATGGTGGTAGACATTTTGGAGTGCAATCTGCGGTTCGGGCCCTCTTGCATTTCCTGCTAAGCCCCTTTTTGTTTTAAGCTCAGTAAAGCCATGCAGAATTCTTTTGTTGATCAAAAACTAGAAGGTAGAAGTGCTTGTACAAAAATGATGTGTTTTGAACTGGGGTGGCATTTGTTAAAAGGAAAAAGCTAATTGTATTATGCCCTACGAATATTTGTACTCATTATCTTGCCAAATATATTAGCAGTAGACTCTCACTGAGTTTAGTTTCTCCTGCTCATTAAATTGCAACGAAGAACACTTTAATACATACTGTTGATTCGAGCATTTCTTTTGTAGGCGATTTTCTTTATGCTTTTCCTAATTCAGCAATGCTAATTGCTACACATAAAGAAACAATTGTAGACTTTTCGAACAATCAAACAAAATGTTCATTTATTATGGGTAATTTCAGATCCTCCTAAGGAACTTCTAAAACTTGACTCTATGTTACAAACATACTCATTGGAAACTTTTATACAATCAAAAAGGAAATCCATAACCCCAACTTCTCAGGTAAAAGAAAAAAAATTGAAATGTGAAAAGCCAAAAAGACAGAAAAAAAAAGAATCAATCTGATGGAAAATATCCCAAATCCAAAAATCAAAATTCAATAAAACTGCCTGTACCCCAAAACAGTCTTCCTCCTTCCTCCTCCTCCCCTGTTCTCACCGTTAATAGCATTCGCCGCAGCCGAGGACAATCCCTTCAACTCCTCCACACTCACACAACTCTTCCTCGCCATCAACAGCCCACCCCGCTTCTCGCCCCCATTCGCCGACTTACTCCCACCGGACTTCGCCCCGATTCCATACAACTTCGAAGAACTCTTTAACGGCGGCGTTGCAGATTTCTCCATCAGCGGGGGAAGCGCACTACTCACGGGCGGCTTCCGATTCTCTTTCCTCAAAACAGCCGAAAAATCAGGCACAGATTGGGCCAAAACAGAGGGACCCACTTTTCTCCTATTAGGGGGAGTGGAACCCATCAAACTCCCCTGAAACTTGACTTGTTTCTTAGGTGGGGTAAGATCGAATTGGGGAGATGGAGATGGTGGGTTTTCCAAGCACTTCATTCGTAGCTTTGATTCTCGAAGATCGGCATAGGCCTTGTATCTGGGTCCTCTCTCCATGAAAAATCTCTCTGTTTTGAGTTGTAAAAGATTGGGGTTTTCAGAGTCTGCTGAGAATTGGGAGAGGATTAGTGATTTGGGATCGAGGGCGGTGAGGAGATGCTGCAGCGAAGTGTTGGGTCCCATTGTCGACGGCGATTGAAGAGAGGGTTTTGGGGTCTCCCTCTGCGCAGAATTTGTTTGTTGGAGGATTTCTGAGTGTGTTTTGTTTGTACGTGTTTGGATGCTTAAAAGATTTTGATGTTTTCCCAACGGTCTTATTAGGAGAGAGAGAGAGAGAGAGAGAGAACCCAACGTTCTTATTTGGTTTTGGGATGGAATTGGGGTTTGGGATGGAATTGGGTGGGTCCTTGCTGGATTCGGAAGGTTAAAAGTTGGGTAATTTGCAACGCCGCTCGAGGTTTGGGTAAATTTGGTTGCCCCTCACGTTTGGCCAAAATTAAGAGTCCACCCTTATTTGAATAAAAAGTCATTTATGCCCTTTATTTCTTTGCTAGATTTGTCCATTCTTTTCTTTCTTTTTGTTTTTTGTTTTTTACTTTTCGAATTTACTAGTTACTTCCCTTTTAAAATCTATTTTTTTTGTTGTTGCTATTTTTCAAAACTTATTCTTTTTGATTTAGTTTATTTT
>JAOTQG010062288.1:0-25188 GCA_025631175.1 Iris virginica
TTAAACTCGATTAAAGCAGTCTTTATCTCAGGACCACGAGAAATCCACCCTCCCCCCCCCCCCCCCAAAATTCTATAAAGTTTATTCACCCTTATGTCCTAGCTTTTATAAACAAGCTTACTTAACATCCGTATAGAGACAATTAGACAGTGAATCTCTTGTTGAACTCTTACGGTCTAGCCAAGGCTCGCTGAAACAGCAAACTTGCCCCAACATTTTCCCATGTGCTAATTTGGACTATCAGATGCAATATTCAGATTGCAGTAGGATCATTGGACAAAAGTCAAGACACTTTACTCAATGGTTCAGGGCACCTTATCGTAACTAATCACGTAGCCTTCTTTCTAATTTTAGTATCATAGTATACACTAATATCTCTTACTTTTAGCTTTACAAGAATTAGCGGAAACACGGGAAGTACAAATGCATGCTGTCCTTTTTATCAAAATCGTCTGCTCAACAGTTGTTTGCATTAATGTCGAATGAATACTTTTTATCTCTCCCAGTGAGATTTTCAATGGACAAAAATATCTCCCCCTCTATAAAAGGTTTTGAAGGTTAAACATTCAAGATATTCAAGAGAGATAAACGCTTCATAAGAAATCTTCAAAGAGCTGTTCATCCATCTTCAAAAGATTTTCGGATCGCACTTTGTAACTCTTACTTCTTAGATCTGCTTATCTTAGGGTGGTAGATCAGACTCTAGAAGAGCTTACTTTATTCCATTGTAAAAGCTCAAAGTCTGATTTCACTAGGAACGGTGAGACCAAAAGCCCGAAACCAAAGGAGACGAAGGAGAGGGGGGTAGATTAGATTTTCTCGTTTATACACTCGAATAAAGTTCACTAAATATGCACACCAGATTGAGATAGTTCTTTAGGCAAGTCTGTTGTTCATAGCAATCATATACAAACTTGGCATTTTTGTAATTTCAAAATATCTTACATAAACATAATTAGTAAATTTAGGAATGACCAACCTGGTAATGAACATAACAATTATTTAACACTATAAACCATTCCAAAATCGTTGCGTTCTTTACTTGCTATCTCTTGTTTTAAACTGTGTAATAAACGTCGGGGGTAAGTGGGGAACCACTATTGATCCTCGCAAAGGGGAAAAAAAAAAAAAAAAAAAAAAACTGTGTAATAACCCTACTCTTTCTGTTATACTCTTGCAAAAGCCGCTGCATTTTATAAAACATACTATGTGATTTTACTTAATTGCTCTTACAAAGGTTTGATGAAGCTCGCACATAAGAATGTTGTTTCATTTCACTGCCCTAGACAAGTCAACTTTTCTAGAAATCTGATAAAGCTAACTAGTATCTTGAGTTTTCAAAAGAGTTTTGAAAGACTATTCACCCCCTCTTTAGGATATTTATTGCCATTTGTGGACCAACAATCTGCTATTTCCTTCAGCAGATATATGGTAGAATGAGTACAGGTCAAGAAATAACAAACACAGCTTCCCTAGGTGTTGCAAATTTAATATTTTATGTTTGTTGAGTATACAAGGAAAACAAGTACATCTACCTACCCAGGGGAACAAGTGCAGGGGGTTGCAGACCATTCACTGATTTTATAAATCACAATAGTCTAGAAGTTAGTTTCATCTGTCACTATCTCTATGAAATTGGATTATTATAAAAATTTTGCAAATGACCTACATCTGACTAAAACACTAACCAAAGTTTGGTAACAAAATTTTCCATAAGCATAAGATTCAGATTCTTAATTTTAACAGCAGGTGAAAATATGAACTCAGCCCTCCCCCATCAGGTCGCGGAGATGTCTGACATCCTCACCAACTTATTGTAAAGAATGCGGTCATCCCTGCCCGTGTTGCTCTCTAACAGTGCACTTTGCACAAGCTCCTGCCACAAAAATAATAGATAAGCAAAAATATGTTTCTCCCCTCCCTCCTTCAGACAAAGCTACAATGAACTCTTTAAAAAAAGGGACTACACGAATGAGTTCCTCACCTTCACATCTCTGTGAGACATGAATTTCCCCAAATTGTGGATTATCAACCTCATATCTTCAACCTGAGAAGGAAACAGATGCATCAGTCATTATAATCACTCAGGTTTTTTCCTGATATGACTTTGCTGAAGGGAAAATAATAGGTACTCATTTTACCCGGATATGGCCAACTCTATTCCTGTCAAAAAACCTGAAAGCCTGTTACAAAACAAAGTAGCCATTTTGGAAATGACGTTGACTATCAGAAAAGATGAGGCATAAATATCAGGATAAAACAGGCTTACAAAATAAAAAATCAAAAACATGCCTGCAGCAGTTCCTTGTCTATGGTAACAGTAGTTTTCTTCTTTGTCTCCACCTGTGATTTTGCTTTTTCTCCATTGACATCTTTCTCCAAATTGGGCTTTGTTTCTGAAGTATCCATGGCATTGTCTTCTTGTTCATCTTTCTCTTTTGAAGCCTTCTCAGACTTAATATCTGTGCCAATTTTCTCATCCCTGATACTTTCCTGCGGAAGGCACACCTAGACATTCAGAACTTCATGTCCAGCATAAATATTTGAAAACATGAAGCACATCATCTCAAACTCAATAAATTGACAAAAACAAACTCAGAGAGTAGCCTGTTTGGCCTACAAAAAATCCATAATTAATAGGGAAGACTCAATCAATTGACAAAAACAAACTCGGGGAATAGCATGTTTGCCCTTCAAACAATCCATAATAAATGCGGAGGAAGACTCAATAAAGTGACAAAAACAAACTCGGAGAGAATCCTGTTTGCCCTTCAAACATCCAAAAGGGAAGAAAGAAGAAGAGCAAGAAGCAGCAGAAGCAGAAACAGAATAAAAAAAGCAGAAGCAGTGAATGGGGCGAACGATGAAAGGAAAGGAATTCACACAAGTGATGCAAAATGAGGAGCTCAAAATTGCAAATGTCACTAGGAGCTTCCTTCCAAACGCCACTCTTAAACATCTTGTCAAAAATGAATTGGGAAATAATGCAAACAAAAGTGTAAATAAGCAGAAAACCTGAAACTGAACATGGTTGAAGAATCTAAATATGCTTCGACAATGATATAAGTTAAGAAAGGCAATTTTACTTCATTTTCTGAGTCATTTTTAAGGCTTGCCTCAGCCATTTCTTCTTCTTCAGGGTCTTCTTCTGGATCCTCATCGTCATCGGATTCATTTTCTTTCTTGACATCTGCAGCCTCATCTACAGAGGTATTCTCCTCCTGGACAGTAGTCATGTCATCATCTGGGCAAACATCATCTGGTGCTTCAGTTTTGACTGTTTTGACCTCTGCAGCCGAATCCTCAGTTTTCACACGCTTAATTGATGATGCGTTCTCACTTTCCCTCGCAGAGGACTCTTCTCTTTGTCTCTTCCGTTGGTTTCTCTTAGCCACAAACTTAATGCGCAACTTCTAAAAATATTTTGAAGGATGACAATAATTATGAAGAAAAGATTTAAAAAATAAATAAATAAAGTAAGAAAATAAAATAAAATAAGCCAACAGATAAATGCATAATAGTATGTCGAATAATCCACAGAATCTGAGATCAGTGAGCCAAGCGAACCTGAAGGAATGCTAAAAGGCGAGAACCCATCTGATACTGAAGCACTTCATACAAGGTTTCCGCAAACAAAGAAAGCTGCCAGAGAAGACAATAAAGGAAAAGAAAAGGATTGTGAGAAAGAACCAATTTTAGAATTCTTTTCAGAAAATAAAAGATAACTTGCAAACGAACAAAACACACCTCAAAGGTTGATTCTTCAATATCCTTGTCAGTATAGTCTAAGAGTGAGTCTAATGAAAGTGATAATGACCGCAGCTGCAGCAGAATGAATATATCTCAGAGAAAATGCACAATCTCATCAAGAAAAATTACTCAATATGTATTATAGCTATAAAACTCTGTTTTTTAAGTTTAAAATTACATACTTTAGAATCCTTGCTCCCTTTTGTTTGGAGAAACAATCCCGGGTGACGAGGAGGCTCCTCATGCTTTTTCTTTTCTTTTACATCTCTGCTCCTTGTTTCAGCTTTTACATCTTTGTCTTTTCTCTCTTTCCCATCTCTTGACTTCTGCTCTTTTGATTTCTCCCTCTTGTCAGTTTGACCATCACTTGGGGAAACTATTAGTTTGTTGTTTTCAATATCCATTTTGGGCTCAGAAACACCCATCACATTTCTCTGATTTTCTTCATTCTCATACTCATCATTTCCCTTGTCTCCAGCTTCCTTAAAACCACCCACATTGTCCTGCGTCTCGTTAGTGGCTGTTTTTGTCTTCGTCTTAGGAACTGTCTTGGATTTCGCTTCACTCCCTTGGTTATCAGCATCTGCCGCTTGCTTCCCAATAATTTTAATTTCTTTTTCCTCCTGAGTCACATTTTTCTTGTCCTCTTCGTCCTTGGAATTAGTAACCCCATCATTTGCATCTTTGGTGACTACCTTTCTCTTGGCCACCCTTTTAATAATTTTCCTCTTTACAGTTGTTTTAGCCGGAGTATCTTGCACCAAAGTCTCAGTGCTTGCAACAGAATTTCCCTTTGTAATATCTGTGGAAGACTCGGGTTCCTTCGTAGACTTCACCTCAGCTTGCACACTTTCATCTTCTTTCTTAGACGCTTTAGCTACAACTTTTTTAGGAACTTTCTTCCTTGTAAAAGTTTTAACAGCAGGACCCGGTAAATCCACTAAGTCACTGACTTCTGCATTAGGTTTCTTTTTGGCTAGAGTATCCCCATCAATTTTCTTAGCAGCAACCTTCTGCTTTACAACTCTTCTTATAATCTTCTTTTTCCCACTACCACCTGGCTTGACACTGGTAATTTCTCCCTGATCCTTCTTCCCAGAACCATTGCCTTCCTCAACCCCTTCAGCCACTTCTTTCTTCTCTACTTCCACGTCATTTGTTTCCCCCTCTTTTCCAGCTGCCTTCGCTTTCAGTTTGGGGCTATCTTTTTCCTTCTTGTTTATGTTTAGTGCCTGTCCAGCAGATTCAGCCTCTTTCTTCTTTTCTGATTTTCCCTCGTTTAGATCTTTCTTTGGAGTACCTTTATCTAATTAAGTATTCATAATGAAAAAGAAAGGCATTACGAAAAAAAATAAGTATTTTAAAATATCCACAAGGTTCAATATATCTTACCTTTCACACCATCCTTCTCTCTGGGTTTCTAATTTGAAAAAAAAAAGATGGAGAAAGTTAGTTCTGAAGTGAAATAGAAAGACTCATAAGAATGAAAGAACCCACAAAAGTACTCCCCCCATCCCAAACTTAAATGTCCTTTGACTAATTCAGTCAGTTTAATCAAACCTTCACCAAATATTTATAAAAGTTTACTCCGTACATATTTATATAACATCGTTATAACGATTAAGATTTTAGATGATAAAACATAATAAATATTTTTCTATATACTACTTTGATAATGTCTCATGTTTGCCGTTTCAATAAAGAGATGGACATTGATTTTGGGACGGAGGGAGTACTAATTAAGTGACTAAAAGGAATAATCCCTCCGTTCCCGCGGGGGGGGGGGCAATTATTATTATTATTATTATTATTATAACATTATTAATAATAAAAATAGTCCTGTTTGGCGAGTAAAAATTAATATTATTGTAGATTTACTTCCCTATATGTCCTTAAAATTGCACTAAAGTCGTAGTGTTCTCTAAAAGTTGTTTGGGGATAAACCAGAAAGCGAAATGGGACTACTTAATTTTGGACGGAGAGCGTAGGTTCACAGGAAAGAAAAATAATTATTTGTACTTCACATTAACGACACTGATTAACTTTGTTAAGTAATAGCAATGGGGGGGTTCGAGTGGGGCAGGAAAGGGGATCAAGTGGTGCTGCAGTGGAAATGGAAGTGAAAAACCCACAATGGGAATTCCGGTAGTTATGCAGACATCTATAGACTATTATTAGAGAACCTTGGCAACTTAGGTAGTGTCAAGTGTTAAATTTGTCCTATTTCTAACATGCCATGGGTCAGATTTCAAGATAAGAACTACGGCTTTAATCAGAACACTGATTTTTGCTGATATGGTGATATCAATTAGGGGTGTAAGTCCAAACCGACAACCGAACCAAACCAAACCAAACTCATCTGGTTTCGGCCGACGACGTTTCGATTACGATTCGAGAAATTTTCAAATCGCACGGTTCGGTTCGGTTTGCGGTTTCAACACCTCAAACCAAACCGATATCTAATGTATATGTATATTTTCATATAAACCCCTCATATTTCTATATATTTATGAATACCCTTTTAATTTTATATATATAATAGAATAATAATTATATGCTAACTTAAATTTAATTGTATTATGATGAACTTATAAATTTTATTATTTTCAAAGTTGTATAGTGCTAAATATTATGTAAACAAACAACATAATTGAGTTGTTTTTCAATTTTTATTATAATCATAAACTATTAGTGTTAAATATAGTTTTTATTTTTATTTTTTATTATAAATATTATGTTATATTTAGTCTTTTTGCAAAATTACATAATTTTTTCAAACCGATAAATTGAACCAAACCGAACCGCGGTTTATCGGTTCGGTTTTTTAGTTTGACGGTTCGGTTTAGGTTTGAAATTTTCCAAACTGATAGGGTGCGGTTCGGCTTGCGGTTTATACCCCAAACCGAACCGTTGCACCCCTAATATCAATATATCACCCTTTCCGATCAATTCAACGATCTTTACACATCCATTAATACCAAATTCATCTTTCCATCTACATGCGCCTATATCTATTATTATTTCACCCTTTTATTATACTATCTAAAATTTTAATTATACTATCTTAATCAAATCTAACACATACATCACTTGGGCAGTTAAAATTTCTATACATATCCCCATATGATTAAAACTGCAACAACTCTTTAGTGGGCCCCGGCCCTTTCACTCAACCAAAACCCCCCGTTCTCCTCCCTCCATCTTCTTCCGTTATCCATTTTTTTAACTTACATTCTTCCGTTATCCCCACAATTATACTTCCTGCTCACGCCACTCCCTCCCTTCGTACATCCCGTTTCTCCCTGTCTCCCTAATCCAGTTGCTGCCACCGCTGTTGGGACCATTGCAATCCACCCTTTTTTAACACCCTAGATATGCCGTCACACGCTGCCCCACAGGTTGCCATACCGCAGCCACACAGTTATTTCCTTGAGAGTTCTAATTTAGGAGGTTTTACCCAAGAAGAAAGTTTTTAATGGACGAGGATGAAGAAGAGAGAGAAGTGGGTCATTCTTTTTTGGTGGAGAAAAATGGGTATTTCAGCTGATTTCTACCCCATTAAATACCACAAACATCACTCAATATCATATCATCAACGGTAAAAAATCACTCCCAATCAAAGGAAATTGGTTTCCTCATCCAAGCCAAAATGACCCTCTTAATCATTAAAAAATTTATAAAATCATCTCAAATATTAGAGAAAAAATCACTAAGCTTTCTACGAAATTTAGCTAATACCTACAAATAATTCAACTTTGTTTGGCATCCCATTTGTTTATTTAAGACTTTTTATACATTTCAAATTAAGATTCAATTTTTAGTTATTAAATTTCAATTTTTGATTCGCATATGCAACGCGTGTGCACAACAGTCCGTTGATGCAAAGCAAAAGGCAAAGGAGATATCTAGGTAAGGAGGTGGTAACACAATACAGGTGTGTACTAAGAGCAAAAGATAGTCTTATTACTCGTATCAATCTTGTAGTCCCACTTGCTTTCAATGCCAAAAATATGAGTCACCATGTCTTCAGAAATATACCCCCCCCCAGTGCTATGTAGCAAATAGTCGTGTATGATAAGGTCCATTTGGCACACAGAAACCTCCCAGCATTTTCTAGTCATGATCATCATGATTGGATACTTCCCAACACACCAACCCAAATGGGAAAAAAGATGACACCTAGCAGGGTCACTAGGCGAAAGGCAGAATGTAAAAGCTGCAAAAGCATATTGAAAAAATCAGGAACGACTATTCCACTATTGGCGGGGATGACAAAGGAGATGGGCATATGACTCTAATATGTATTTTTATTAACAATAATATTTCTTTGACTGGTAAGTGGTTATGGAGTTTTCCTCTGGAGCATGATTCTTTATGGCATAGAATTATTCGGAGCAAATTCGGTGTTAACAATAATGGGTGGGGATGTAACAACAAGTCTTTCTACCACATATGCCGGTCCCTGGAGGCTGGAAGTTCATTTCGAGTTGTTTTCACCTTTTTTACCCTCATGTCCATTATGAGGTCTGGGAGGACACTGGATAGGGAATTTTTCTCTTAATGTCTCTTTTTCTCGTTTGTTTCAACTTTTCAATTTTTATAACGCGTCTATTGCTACTTTCCTTGTTATGGAGGGGGGTCAGGTATGTGTGCGTTATGTGTATGAGAACTAGTGAGTCTCACAAGCATCTGTTTATGCATTGTTTCGAAGTCTTTGGTGCTAGTTGTTTGGCTTCCAGGGTGAGGCATTCATTATGCCTCGCAGCGTGGAAGAGTTCATTATGATTAGTCATGTGGGCTTTGGTAGATCGAGGGATGCTTCTTTGCTGCGGAATTGTGTCGTATTCAGTTTATTGTGGAATATCTGGATTGAGAGAAACTCTCGAATCTTCAAAAACCGAGTTATCGCTTTACAATGTTGTGGCAAAAGATTATTGTGCAATCTTCTCTATGGGCAAGGAGTTTTGGCATTTTTTCGGATTTGTCTTTGGGAGATTTAGCTAGAGATTGAAAAGCTGCTATAGAGTAATTTCATGTGTATCCATTGTTTTTGGATGTTTTGGTGGATTTCTTGTCCATCTTTCTTTGTACATTCTTTACCCTATCTATAATATTCTTCTTTTATCCAAAAAAATTATTTACATCTTTTTTTAGATCTTCACCCATAGAGAGTACACAAGAACAAGTAAGAACGTCTTCAAGCAGAAAGCGCAACCTACCTCTTTTTTCAGAGCATGCAGCCGTTCTCTCTCAGCGATAGCTTTCTTGTGGGCAATCCACTGCTCTCTCCAAGCATCTACTGAAGGCAAGCACTCGGATAAATCTGGAATGTAAAGCACAGTGATCTCCTTATGGCTAAACAGCCCATCCTTACCGAGCCTATCATAGTGAATCTGCAAAGGTGAAATGATTAGTTGCTCAATATCAGACCAATTTTGTAAGGAAATTCATTTTAAAAAACGAACACTTCCCAATACAAATACTAGCAGTGTATTTGATAGGACTATGGCGGTAAAATACCTCAACAGATCACTAGTGTTAAGATTCAATTATAAGAAAATGACTTAGAAAAAACATGAGAATGCAGATTAGTTACAAACTTGATTATAAAAATGATTCCTGAGTGGCTACTGCCTAAGCTAGTCAAGGGTTCAAAAAGTCATTTAATATATGACAAGATATCAGGCATCAGTGTTACGATGAAAATATTAAGAACTATTGCTAAACCTTGAAGGAAGGCGGGATTGAGCTTCAAAAAAAAAAAACTCTTATGATGGCTAAGAGTGATTGATGCTAACTTATAAGCAGGGAATGCTGAAAATTGGAGAAACAATGAAGACAGGAGAAAAGATGAAGGATTCATAAAACTTCAGCAAGACATCCAGGGGAGAGATGTCACAGAATCACAGGAACTACAGAAGAGTTCTGAAAAGTTTATTGGACAAACCACTCTCAAAATTGGTAGAATCTCCTGCTAAAGGTTGCACTTGTTAAGAGCCAATTCAGAACATCCACTGCTAATAATGCTGGAATTTCCAATACATGGAGCAGCAAAAACTTTCTAACAGAAACCTCTTAAAAATGGCCTGGGGTTAGCATTTCCCAGACATGATTACAGATGCAATTAATGGCACTTTCACTTGCTATAAGAAATCAAGAGAAGAACAGGATTTCACACAAACTTCAAACAATAATGGTGCACCGAATGCACCCTAATCTGTTAGGACATGAGCTCCCTAGCTAAAACGAACACTTTAGCACGGTCCTAAATAGACTAGCGAGGCATAAAGACGTATCAATCAAGTAATAACAACAAGCAAATATAAAAACCAAAATGATCTTAGCTTCTTGCACAAAACATATAATGAACATCAAAATCAACAACTGATAAGTAAGCAAAAAATTGGCCATGTGAAGTACAAAAGAGGCCATTTTGGAAACAAACAAGAAAATCAGGAAATTCCCTCCTCAGATTTTGCTATTGCAAGCATCTAGATCTGCATCTCGCCATTTCCATTAACTTCAGTCACAATAACTGCCACTATCACCAGCAAACATTCGAGTAAAATGCCAGACTAGCTATCTTATTAGGAGCAATTCCATGATTCATATTTAGAAGTAGTTATGCATATCTAACCACTAACATGTGCCTCATAGATCCTCCTTCACAACACAAGAATGTGTGATACCATCGAAGTAAAAATAAGGGGAAAAGCTTTATGCCAAATTAATAAGCAAAAGGAAGTATTGTAATAGCACTTGAAAATCCACCCTGAGTTATGAGCCCAATGCGGATTTGAATCAAAGATTAGGATAACACAACACCTAGCACACAGGAAAAAAGGATGTGCGCTAACCTAAATGAAACATTAAATTTTCAATAAGTAAAGGGGGGCGGGAAGAGAATTTTAACTGCTGATATCTCCAAAGGAGGTCAATTCAAATAAGGTCAAGGATAATATAAAGGAAAATATGATAGTATTATAAAAAGAGAAGTTCTTATCAAAACCTAAAACAACTAAAAAGAGCCTGGAAATTAAGGAGAAAAATGTAAAAAGTCGAGACTCAAGAATCCAACCAAAAATTATTTTCACAAGGTGTATATAATGATTCCCAGAGCACCCTGCTTCTACATGCCCTGAAACCACACAATTCTAACAGGTTCCTCACCAGCAGAAAATGAGCCCCCAAATGGCACCATACCATAAGACAAAGACCATAAATTGCACCATAATCTATCCATACAAGGGAATTATCAATCACATAGAAATATAAGTTATATCGTGCTTAACTATGGGATCATGAAAAATTCTTATTGTAACCTCCATAAAACAAAACCACCAAAATTGACATCTGAACTGAAATTTGAAGATAATACTTGGAATAGTAAAGACTTTTTATCCATTTGCACCTTGGACACAAATAGTCTAAACCAACCATAGATATATGTCGTATCATATCCTCTATAAAACAATACCACCCCAAATGATAACCAAACTGAAATTTAAAGAAGATAACTTAGAACCGTAAAGACTAATTAACCATCTGTAAATTGCACATTAAAAGAGTTCACGACCCTGACCATAAGAGTAATACAGAACCAAGTGAAATACTACCTCAAGAAAAGGGTTCCAATGCTGGCAGTTCTTCAGATCAAGTTGCATGACATCCTTGGCGTACCTAGAAGATAAATATCATTAAATAGGCATAACTATCGAAATGAATAGAAACTGTCGGATAGAGCACAAACCTAAGAGCCGTTTGCACCAGAGAGGAACTATCTACAGATGGATCAGCACCATCAGTGCTATCCCATGGGCCCCCAATAGCCATGAACGAGTTCTCCTTTTTAAGAATGGCAAACCTAAGCATATTGCAAAAATGAGGTATGCGGTCATCGTAGCTTCTTTCAGATGATAGCTCCTCCAAAGCATTTTGGCTAAGTCCACTCATCAAGATTATCTGAACACAAATGTTTAATGAAACAGAAAATTATTGTTAAATTTACCCATATAAAAAAATTTAAAATATAGGTTGTCAAACAGCAAATGCAGAAGGCATTAAACATACCACATCATCTAATTTAATCGAACACTAAACCACGGACACTTATAACTCTTATTGCTTAAATGTCGTACATGCTGCCAATTTATATTTCTCATCTCTACAAACTAACAAAATCTAAACATCAAGTACACAAATATAATATCATCTGAGACAAGCGGAGAGAGGGGAGAAGTAAATTATTTGATGCATTACTCTCTTGTATACCGTTCCAGAGTAACCTTAATAATGCATTAAGTTGAAACAAATATTCAACCATTAATTCTAAGGCAACTGAAAAAACAGTAACAAACAGAAAAGGCAAGATGCCCAAACTATTTATATGTTAACTACCGGACACTCCTAACAATGTATAAAGCACAGGCTCAGATTAACAAATAATACACAATATTCTCGGTTTCAGTTTGCCATAGGCTTATCTTAATTCACATCAACAGAAGAATGAACGTCATTGCTTCTTTGCACATCTGTAGCAGCACCTGATGACTACAGCTATAGATTCTGTTGTTGATTACTACTGAACTTGAAAATACACACACACTAACAAGAAAAAATTGTATTTTTATTACATTTGTTAAATAAGTGCAATCACTAAAATAATGAAATTGTTGAAAATCGTAATTTGAAGGTAAAATAAACTTACTTAATAAACTTCATCAAAGCATAACGCAAAAGTTGAGTAATAGAGAAAGTACAAAAAAGAAAATTGTATAATCAAGCTTCCGAATTTGAGTAATAGCCATCTTAATTTAACTTCAACCAATCTCCAAATACAAAAAATTTATTAAAAAACAATAGGTGTTGAGGTTCCGTATCTAGAAGAGCAATGGGGTTATATAAAACAAGCTGTTGATCATAACTTCTTTCTGAAAATAGAAAGAAATACTTTTAAGTTAGAAAACAAAAAGTAGAAAGTCTAGCTCAGAAAATGTAAAAACGGAAAATGCAAACTTGTAGAAATCTAGAAAATAACGATTAAGAAACCTAGATAAAATTAAAACAACTTTTTTTCGAAAAGACAAAGTTTCAACTTAATCCTCTCCTTTAAGAAAATTAAACTGAAATTAAGTGGGATAACAGGGAAACAACCCCCCCCCCCCTCTTTTGCGGACTACGGTATACAGGGTTTACCATGGTATTTTTTGTGAGGATCCCTCCCCCCCGGCGTGGTTTACAACGTTTATGACCCTCCAGTCTCATCCATTTTTAGGACCAAAATGAAAAATATATATATACTAGTTTAAAAATATATTAATGACAATTAATCCTTCTCTAGTCAAGAAATCATTAATGATAATTACTCCTTTCTCCAGTCAAGAAAGCTACTGCCCATCTTCCCCAACCCCAAATCGAACAACCCAGTTCCGCCACCAACCTTTCAGAACCACCACTGTCATCGTTACCGCATAACCCCCAAACACAACCCTTCCTCTAACATCCTCTGCATCCTAAATCAATTCATGCTCCATTACCGAAAATGTTATTTTTCTGCTCTAGTCCTACCTAAAAACCTTCATAACCCCTCATAATCTTCTGGGCAAACCAGAACTTAAACGTCATGAAAATTGAATGAGTTGGGTGAAAAAATTGAAAACTCTAAATTACATGAATTGTGGAAGGGTTTTCCCTTCAGATTTTCCAACAGGAGAAGACATCATAGTGGACAGAAAGTTCTGGTAACAGAAAAAACTGTCAGATTTAAATACCCAGCTTCTCGGGAAGGATAAGTTGCTGGAATAATAAGTTTATGAGAGAGAGAGAGAGAGAGAGAGAGAGAGAGAGAGAGAGAAAGAGATAATGAGTTACCTTAGAGATGGCAAAATGTTGATGGAGGCAGGGATGAAGTAGGTCACGGGGAGGGGAAAGGGGGCGGATTGGAGAAGATAGCTGGATGGGAGGAAGAGATCTGGGTATATTTATTTTCACGCACCACTTCCATTTCTATTCATGAAACTCAGATCTTCGCACGACCACCTTCTCGATTAATTTAAGGGCTGATCTAAAGTTAGGAGAGGAAATGGGGGTACGGGCAAATATGGCGGCTGCGGCTCTAGGTATGGAAGCACCATAAGAGCTGTTGGTGGATTGAAAAATAAGAAACAAAATAGAATTACAGGGGGGGGGGGTAATATTTGGGAACTGGAGGAGGGAATGCAGAAGGATGATGGCGGAGGAAGGTCGCCGGAAAAGGGGCGCCTGCTCAAGGAATGAGGCCGGAGGGAGTGAGGAAATACCCCGATCCATTTTCAATCTCAGGTTCATACCTCCTTCCCCTCAAAATAAATACCCAGAATTGAATTTTGTGTTTTGCCCACATATCATCATTAATTATTTTTCTTATTTATAAACTAGCAAAAAAATTAGTTTCTTTCAGACTGTGTCCTAAATAATGGATGAGCCTGGATGGTCACAAACGTTGTAAAGCACACAGAGGGGGTTTTCCTCACAAAAAATACCATATGGTGGTAAACCCCAAAACCCGTATGCTACATGGGTTTTTCCCTAGTTATCCCAAATTAAGTAGGACCACAACATTAAGTGGATTTTTAAAGAAAAACAATAGAGATAAGAACCAACAATATAGAACGGAATTTTTTTTAAAAAACGTATGTCATGAAACAAAGTTGGCAGAAATAAGTTCCAAATCAATCATGTCTTTAGAAAAAAGTAACACGAAAAAAAACAAAAATTCAAGAAAAAACTAAACAAAATATAAATCAAGGATATCGCGATCAAAGAACTCTACAATAAAATGCCCATCAAACTTATTCGATTGTAAGTTATTGAGTAAACTGAACTCAGATTTCCAAGAAACTTTGGGTTTTTTTTTGTGGGGTGGGGGGTGGGCAAAAAGAAAAAATTAGAGTAGATAACTTACTAGAATAGAACAGTAGATCAAAGATATGGAGATTATTTTTGTGAAATAGCTGGTTAGAGAAAGAGGAAGAAAAGAATGGTGCAAGCAAGATTGTACAAAATTTGACCGGTTAAAAGGAAATCAGGGATGAAAAAAAACATCTAAATTGTTTAGCTCTCATTATGTGCACGTTGGTAAATATGGTTTACCTCAATAATGTACAAAGTCAAGGAGCCAGTTGTGGCTGAGATTTTGAGC
The DNA here is from genome assembly GCA_025631175.1 of Iris virginica. NCBI lineage: Eukaryota > Viridiplantae > Streptophyta > Magnoliopsida > Asparagales > Iridaceae > Iris > Iris virginica. The sequence goes on from JAOTQG010062288.1 coordinate 14,930, forward strand.
AATAAAGATCCCATTAAGTTTCCGTGTGTAATTTTCTTTTACTTTTCATATTATCACTAATAATGTATCCAACTAATCAAATCCCTCAATTCACATTTAAACTCTAATTCCAAATCCAAAATTCTGAGAAAAATGGCATTGGTGTTTTGGAGCAATTCTAAGGCATCTCTTCTGCGATAGTATAGAATATGTGTGGATATATCTACATATACATACATAAAGCATTGCGGTGCAGCATGTACAACTACAAGATAATTAAGCAAATAAGGTTTAAAATAAGTAATCTACCTTTGCATTCCACTGAATACTTGCATGTTCTGGTTTGGCAGGGCTATGAGAGACTACTGTGGTGGATGCATCTTCATTTTCAGCAGCAGTCTCCTCAACAAAATCATGCTCAAAGCTGTTCAATGATTGTAACAAGCTGTTAACTTCCGGGTTTTTTTAGTTGTTTATAGAAGTAGGCAAAAACAACAAGAACAAACGAGAAAATTCATGTTCGCTCGACAAGTCGACGTTAACAAAATCATATTATTATAGTAATGCAAGAACACATACCCTATTCCTAGTCTTTTTATTATTGTATAATTAGTTACTTTATTAATTAGAAAGGTCTTAAGAATTAGTAACTAGTTGTTTTCCTATACCTACTCGTATAAATTAGGAAAGCTCTATTGTGTGTAACTAACTAATTTCCTATTCCTATTAGTATTTGTGTAATTGTACCTAGTTCTAGTATTATAAGGAACTACGTATACCCGTGGCCGTTGGCACGTGGGGTGCATGTTTCTTCTAACTAATTGTTTTATTTGAAAATTCTGGGGAATATGGAAAGAATTTGGTAGAATGTGAAAAGAAAATTTTAGATCTTTTTTTTTTGGGGGGGGGGGTGGGGGGGATATGTAAAATAGATCATTTATTAAACACAAGTGTCACATCAACCGGCCTATTTTATACTATAGATGATTTAAGCCTATAAATAAAGTTGTAATGCATCCGATTTATTAAGAGTTGATTAACAAGATTAGGGTTTGGTTTTTGCCATTGTGGCCTCCGAACATTGGTTGATCCCTCGCAAGGAGTGTTTTCTTCTCCTCCTCTCTTTCTCCCTCTTCTTCTATTTGCTGAATACTATTCTGCTTTTCATATGCTTCGGCCATTAATTGGTATCAACGACGAAGATTTCTTTGCGCGCGTTCTCCCGCTGGGTTTTCGAGCTTTTGAAACAAACCCTTTTGATTTCTTGTTCACTACCTAAGTTTTCATTTAAAAAGTCCCAATTCTTCTCTCACACCTACTATTTTACCACTACCCCTACACCCTAAAACCTATATAACCAAAATTTAAAATACCACATTTTTAATAATTCTTTCTCCCTCTTCTCTCCCTCCCTCCCTCTCCGGTCACTATCACCCTCTCTCCTCTATCCCTTCCACTGAGAGTTTCTCCGACAGTGTCTTCTTCTTCCTCCAAAACCCACTTGAATCTGAGCTTTACACCATAGCGGCCCTGTTTTCTCGGTGGAAATTTCCTTCATTTTTCCAACATATTCCCCCCGTTTTCTCTACAACAACAAAATTAGGTCTATCCAAAATAACCAGCAGCAATTCCGTATGTACCATAGAAGCACATATGTACCAGCATGAATGAGGGGAACAAAGGGAGAGGGAGAACACCCGCACAAATAGATCAACATGGAAGAAACAGAGATGAAACAAGTATCCCATTGTCAAGATCCGGAGGCTTTTTTACAAGATCCACTTGAATAGACTTGAAAAATGATTGATAATACTGTGGATAATTCCAGAACTGCCTAGCTAGAACATCGAGCAGCTCTCAATATCTTTTCCAAGTTGCGTGAATAAAAAGCTGGTTCACTAACATTCTAACCAAAAAAAAATTGGAACTTAAATTGTCAACAGCTAAATAAATTTGTCTTACCGAACTGAAAGACTAATTGACATATTCAAAGGACTAAATCAAAGCCCAGACTCTTTTGCAGAGCCAACCCTCCTGTTTCTTTCTCTGTGTAGCCAAAAAGACGAAATTACACTTGGATTCAACAATTGGTTAGATTGAAAAAGAATAAAGAGAATTTCTTCTCGAGACTGTTTAAGGATCATTGGAGATGATAATGATAATGATGATGATTATGATTGGAGAAGATGGGAAGTCCTGTTTGGGGTGAGAGATTCAGCAGCCCATCGGTGAAGAAGAGGGAGAGGACAGGGGATTGTTGGAAAATGTAGAAATGACGAGAGAGATACTTCAGAGTGGGAGAAGAGAGAAAGGGGTAGGTTAGTAGGGCAGGCAGCTTTCACAGGCCTAGGGTCAGACATCAGGCGTCAAGTCGGGGGCAATTTGGGAGTATTGCCAATTTAGTAAGGGTATTCCAGGAACACAAGGATGAACAGAAAAAATTCAGAAACAAAAATTTTCCAAAACCTACAAAAAAAATATACCCCTTTGGGCTTGGGGTTGTCATCAGGTAATCCTTCCCAATCACAGTTCTCAATTCTACAGTGATCTTGAGTTCTTTATTCCGTTCTTCTTATCGGTTCGTTATTTGGCATTCTGTCTCGTGCCCCAACCCTCAAGCCCCAACAGAACAGCCCTTCCTGGGTTCTCAAAACAGTTTACACAACAACCCCCCCCCCTCTCCCTATTCAGTCGTTGCCACCCCCTGTTTCATGAGCCCTCGACTCTAACAGCAGTGTCATCCTCAAATAGCCTCCTTTTTTCTTTGTTTAAACCCTAGATCTGGTTTAAAGTATCCTGTATGTTACCCTTGAGTCCACCCTCCTTTTTCCAGATCTGTTTTGAAAGCAAAAAAAATCTCTTTCTTTCTTTCCGCAAAGAGTCCCTTTACCATTCTTCTTCCTGGCTACAACTCCCTTCCAACTTTAGCCATGGATATTCAAAATGAAAGCATAACCCAGTTGCTTTCAATTATGCTAGCTAACAACGCTAAAAAGCTAGCTAGAATGGATGCTTTGCAAGATACTTTTCTCGTAGCTACAAAAGACAAGAAATAATGTTTAACGAGTTAAGAGCTAATTTTCAAAGTCTTGCCAAAGTGGAAGAAGCTGCTCAAACACAAAAGACGCTTCAAGAAGATATCACTGCATTCAAGGAAATAATAGAACCTGTGAATATATGGAATCTGCTCATGAAAGTGACAACAAAGACGATGAAATAGTGAAGCTTGCCGTTCCATATCAGGTTCGCATTAAGGATTTCCTAAACAACGCTGATCCTATATGTCAAGACAACATCATCGAGCCAAAAGTGTGTCCAACGCTCTACTTTACTCGGCTATTTCTGAAAGTTACCATCATTATTTGGATGGTAAAGTTTCAATGGATGGCGTGTTGGACTTACACTCTTCGCCACTTCAAAACTCGGGGCCGAGATTTCTTAAATGCCGGGGAGAATGAAGCAGGTTAAGTTAGCTTCATGAGCATCGAGAAGCCAAAACCAAGGCCCAAGAGTTGTGCATTTTCAAACAAAGCGTTTGAATTTGGTCTGACAATAAATGTACTAGGTAGATTAGGATTAGTATTATTATTTACTTCGCTTCTTTTATTAATTAGATAAGTCAAGTTATTTACCAACTAGTTGTTTTCCTATTCCTAGTCGTTTTAACTAAGAAAATCCTATTGTATAGTAACTAGCTATTTTCCTATTCCCCTTCGTACTTATTCATTTGTGTCCTATTCCTAGTATTACAAGGAATAGTTTTAGCCTTTATAAAGTTGTAGTGCCTCAGATTTAATCAGAGTTGATTTATAAGACCTGACAATGGTTTTGCCTTCGTGGCCTAGGGGCATTGGCTAAGGGTATTTCTTCTCCTTCTCTCATTCTCCTTTTCTTCTATTTGAAGAATCCTAATATGTTTTTGTATATGCTTCCGCCATTATCAAACCCAACGCAAAAAGTAAATAAATAAATGACAAAAGAAGATCCCTGATAGAGAAAGAATGTACAAAGAAAGGCGGACAAGAAATGCACCAAAATCATCCAAAAACAACAGGTACACACGAAAATTACTCTATAGCAGCTTTCCAATCTCAAGCTAAATCTCCCAAACTCAACTCAAATATAGTTCATCAGCTAAAATCTACCAGGTCTAGGTCTAATAAGTTATACTAGCTAAACAATCCTAATTAGACAAAGATTAAACCATATTCCTCAAGCTAGGATAATCTAAATAATAATTATCCGTAACTAATCCTACCGGATGTAACGTATACAATTAGTAGTTCAAATCTAATCCCGTTGTGCTTGTGTTAACGTGTCAGAGGTATGACCTCATCTTTACAGACTATTTGGTAATGAAATGAAAGATAAGAGAGAACATGGTGGGAACAAAGAGTCAGAGAGTAAAATCATGGTTTTGATGACGAAAAAAGAGAGGTAGATAGAGAGAATTGGCGGGACCAAAGAGAGAGGGGGTAATAACTAAACCATGAAAAAGAATACACCTTAGAACAGACTACGGAGCATTAATCTTCGTGCATATCGCTAATTTCAGCTTGAGCCCCAACTTGAGCATCCCAAGAGGCTTCAACAAATTACATTCACTCTGTTTATTTCCGGTCCATAGACGGGCCAGGCACATTATCATATGTTGTTAACACCTTATATATATGAGAGGTAAAGTTCAAACTCATGGAGGGCAAGTATAATTTTCAAAATGAGATCCTGAAGGATCATTTGGAAAATTATGAGCATTGTTTTACTCTACGTCTCTGTTTTAAGTATCTAATTTTGCTAGTCCTTTTTTAGAGTCCATAATATTTGTTAAATACGTTCAAGAATCAGCAGAACCCTAAAACCAAAATATCTTGTCACATGCTCAAGTGCACAGCTGTGGAAGCAAAATATAACAAAAGCCTGACAGCTTTTGGTGAGATAGAATATTGGAACTGTAAAAATAATTGTCGAACACAGGACCAAGAGCCATGTACCTTACAGGATTGCGGAAGGGGATTTTGAGATCCACCCTTGGCCAGTTAACCACAACCTAGAGGCATTTCAAATAACACATCAGGGTTATAATTTACGCAGAAGCTGCAACGGATCACATAAAGATGTTAAATTACCTTCGAGCATTCTGGAGAAACAAAAAGCCTGGGATATCGCTTATTCATCGATAAAAAGTCCCTTTCAATATCTACCAAACTGGAAGAATATACCTGCATCAACAACATCAATTTCCAGATCAATGAAATAGGAGAAGTAAACAATCAAAGGTGTATCAAAACGCAAATATTATAACTAACAGAGCAGTACAGAAGAGATTAAACTGTATGCAACTTGAAGACTGTCGAGACCTTTCCCATCCTCTTTCTAAAAACGATCCTACCAAAGTTGATAAGCTGATAGTATTCCATCCAGTAATCACAAGGATGTAACTTACGATTTACTTTATAACTGGAAAACATCAAATATCAGCAAGGCACTCCCTTAGAGAGAGGAAACGACAAGAAGAAAACATGTAAAAAAAAATGAACAAGGAAGAGACAAGGAAGCAAGGAATCCCAGGATAGAAGACTGGCAAAGGAATTCCAAAAAGTATATGATAACCTAAAGCCAGGCCAACTTCAACGATTGATGTACAAGAAAACTAGGAAGTCGACAAGAGTGAAAAGACAAAACAGTGATCTTTACATTTAAAGGCATCGAAACATTGCCCTTAACAGAATAGAGGATGATTTGTCCAAATGACTATGAACTCCATAGAAGATTTCAACATAATTCCAGCACAGGAAAACCATATCCTCGTATATGTAATGTACTCATAGTGATTCAACGACAAATCTCTTGTATTGGCTTTTTACCTTGCAGGTATATTCTCTCCGTTTTTCTTTAACAGGTGAATGACGCCTTCAGCATGACAGAACATCAGGTTAGTTTTGAAGGCTGCAAGATACACTAGCAGCTATACATACAGAACTAGAGCAGGCGCAAAATTAAACAACAAAATCCACCTATGCAAAGCTTCAACGCGTGGGGATTCCCGTCGTAAGGATCTTTTAGCCTTTGTTGACGAGGAGCCACCGCGATCTCTAGAGATTCTGGGTGGACTTCTATCACGCCTAACTTCAGGTCCACGTTTATGCTCTCTATCTCTCTCCTTCTCCCGCCGTTCCAAAATGCGTTCTCGTTCCCTCTTGCGCTCTCTTTCTCTTTCTCGTTCACGTTCTCTTTCCTTCTCCCTTTCTCTGTCTTTCTCTCGCTCGCGCAAAAGCTCCCTGCGACGTTCCTCTTCTCTTCGCTCAAGCTCCCTAGCATATCCAACTCTGTCATCTTTACGATCATCAACCCTTGGATAACCACCACGTGCCAAAACACCACCGGGGTAATCAGGCTCAAGAGATGTGCCATGTAGCCCTTTCCCAGTAGCATAGTCCCTACCAGGAGGCAGACTTACTCCATAACCAGGATTTGCAGAACTATGAGCATAAGCGAGATCTTCCAGCTCTCTGCGAGGAGCTGCTCCTAAAATCGACGGAGCGTGCTGCCCACCATGTGATGAACCACCTAACATTGATAGACTGTGAGGATCAGCATCAATTCTCCCACCATAAGACATAAGCTCTTGGGCCGGATGACGAATAGTAGCCCCCCTTGCTGCAAGATAATCAGTTTGTCTGCCAGAAACGTGGTGCAACTCAGTGCAGTGAGATATATTAATAGGTATATTTATGCCTATAGCTCTTAGAAAGATGTTGACAGATAGGGTGGGCACAGGTAGTGTGCCATCACCATTAGATATATATGTCTTACATCTGGATTATAATTAAGGATAACTTGAAGGTCAAAGCTGAGAATGCATATGATGAAGAAAACCAATATGACCACCCATAAAAACCAACTAACAACTAAGCTCATGTATCCGGTTAGCATACCTATGACCCCCATCAAGAGAAGAAGACTGTAGCGCCTGAGCCTTCAGGATGCGTTCTTGCCGAAGCACTGATGACTGATCTAACCGATCAAACATGTCAGACTGCTCCAAAAGAAATAACGTGTGCCATTGCCACAAAAGAAAATGTCAAGCAAGTCATTTTCAATCATTTAAAAGAAGAAATGATAATGGAAGTGTCATTTGGAATGCAATCAATGAAAAACAATCTGCCACCTGATGTTGATGACTGAATGCAATTGAATCAGCAAAACGACCGGTTGGTTCACTTGGCAAATCTCTCCCCATATATGCACCAGTCCTATCAGCATATTGACGTCTGTCCAATGACTTATAATCAGAAAGCTTCTCAGCAAATATCTGATCACCTTTTTGACCATATCCATGGCTAGCCGATGAGACATAGTCTCCAGATGTGAATTTTGGTGATTCGGCCATAGTTGAGCCATAGCCACTTCGACCTTCCAATGCAGATGGTCCAGCTCCTTTGGTACTAGCTTGGGGGACCTGCAAATGAAATAAATGTACTGAGTAATCTGAAGAAGTTCCTCCTAGAACTAGTGCGACTCGTTAAACAGGCAAGATGGCCCAACCCACGAGCCCTTCGATATCGTCATAATGTTGCAAGCTAGAGACCGTATAATAAATAAACCTTCCTGATGCCAGTAAACAGTGAATACAAATATTGATTTAGATACAACATACAGGAGAGTAGGACTTACTTTGATCTCGACAATAGCGCACACAAAGAAAAAACACACTGTAAGTGACATTCTTAAATTTAATTTCCATTAACAATAGAACGCAACAGATTGGACCAACAAGGTGAATGCCTGGATTTCCCTACATCAGTAGAAAGAACACCCTGCAAATGACATGCCACGTTCCTCTGGAACACTATGGTCACACCATAACATTTGGTATTTCCTCCCTCCATCCCAAAATGAGTGTCAACGTTCATTATTGAAAACTCGGGTTAAGAAAATTTCAAATTACTACTTTACATTCATTTATTGTGTTTTAGATTCTAAAATTTCTTTGTAAGAGTAAGTAAACTATCAATAACAAATTTTATAAATTTGCAACGAGTCATTTTTCATTAAAAAAGAAAAGGAAAAAAATTGGCCAAAATTGAATTAAGCTGACCAAAACAAGACAAGACACGACACTCATTTTGGGATGGATGGAGTATTTATCTTCTTTTTTTCATAAAATTTGTCCCATTATGGCATTTGGGATTTATTACGTGTGAAAATCATCTCAAGCACCAATAATAGTCCCTTTCATACTTCAAATAATTCAAAGACAAAAAGAAGCAATAGAAAAAGAAAAGATTGTTAGAAAGCAAAGGCCCCAGTATGTGTGATGCACCATTGTCGATGGTGTTTCCTAAAAGACGAAAATGAACAAGTAAAGAAGTGCAAGCCAGTTAGGGCCTAGTACAATGAATTTGGCACTATAGTTAAGACAAGCTAAAGATATTTAAAATCTCAAAATGGAAACTAATAGCCTGAAAATCATATACAAACTGACCTGTTGAGCACCGCTAACTGCTGCCGAACCATATACAGAGCTATACTGACCACCATAGTGAGCTCCAGCAGAGGGATGACCTCTATATCCGCTGATATCAGCTTCTTGAGGACCCCCTAACATTGCAGAATGTCGTGACGCCATGGACAGGTGAGAGGATCCATCAGCTCCCAACTACACCCGACATAAATAAATAGGAAATAAACAAATGAAAAAGGTCAGAAAATAACTAGTTTTGTAGGCAATCGGAAATTAATTTCATTTCAAACACAAAAACCAAGGAAAAGGAGCACAAGTTATAACGACATTGTGCAACTAAATCAACTTCATACATTGCCCTCCCCCCCCCCCTTCCCACACACACCGGGAAAAGATACTGCTTTCGTTTTAGTTTGGGTCCAAAGGAGACCCATTTCTAAACTGTAAGCTAAGTAAATGTCCAATATTTTTCCAGTTTCAATTATTTTACACACATGATCTTTTTGTCACACAAAAAAGATATTATCCCACCACGAAAATTAGTGTCCTTTTTGTTAAGGACCATAAACAAATGGGGAGACTCATTTTGGGATAAAATGAATACAATTTTTGTGCAATTTCAAGGAAATATATTGAAGTAAAAGTACAATCTTGACTAGTGTGACTTCTCCAAATACTGTTTTGAGGGAGAAAAAGGAGTAAATGAAGCCAACACGAAACACTCCCCCCAATGGGTTTTCAACCAATTTTCCAAAATTTGTGTTTCCCCATCCCTCCGCCCAAAATAATAGCAATAATAATAATTAAAAAGAAAAAAAGAAGTTTACGTTTTGAGCATAAGTAGGTTGTGCAGGATAAGTCGGCTGCTGCTGCTGCTGTTGTCCATAAGCATTATTCCCTCTAGAGGAATACATTCTTTCTCAAATCCTTTCAAGAAATTCAAGCCCCCACCACCTGTACAAACCCAAAATATTAACATTTCAATTAATTTGTCAAACCAAAAACATGAATTACACACGGCCTTCTGACTTATTGGTAGAGTATAATGAAGCACTGAATTATAACGCAAACACATGTATAGAACTATTCTTTGGAAATTTAAAGATAATTAAAACACCCATAGAAACAACAGTAGATATGGGATCTATTATCAGCCACCTGAAGAGACGAAGGCAGAGGGTTTTGTGAGGCGCCCGTCAGCTTGCTGACGGCGACGGTGAGATGGAGTTGGAGAGGCGGAATTGATAGAAGAGGGCCAAACGCGCGACTGTGTGTGTGTACTTGACAGTATATTGAGGAAAAATGCGAGTAGAGAAGCCCTAAAATCCGTATCTATGCGTAAAAATATGTGTGCCGTGCCCCGGACTCAGAAATTAAATGTGTGTTGAAGGGCATGATTGGGCATAACGGCCTATTTGGTCCATGACCTATGCCCTGTTAAAGATTTAGGGTGCGTTTACCTGTCCAGCTTTTATAATTTTAAAAAATATACCAAAAACTTGTTCACTACTTAAGTTTTAAAAATACAAGTTTTTTTTTCTACCAACTATTTTTATATACCTCTATATTATCTTTATATCTTATCAAACATCACATCAAATCACAACTATCACTCTCTCTCTCTCTTTCTCCCTACATCACTATCATATAATTTTTTTAAATTTAAATGGCAAAATTGTAAAACTCCTACAAAATCAAAATAAACACAAAACAAACACAAAATACAAACAAAAATAAAGCATATTAAAAAACTCTACGTCCAAACGCACCCTTAGTTCTTACCTATCATTAATTACCTTAGTAATTTCAAACATTT
>JAOTQG010062289.1:0-14392 GCA_025631175.1 Iris virginica
ACCCATTCGCGTCTCAAATGAACGATCACAGTAAAAGTTGATTACTATTTGTATTTGAGGACAAAATCATTAATTGTCAAGTGTGCAAAAATCGATTGTATTTTCAACTGAATTCCAAAAAGAAAAAAGGGAAATATTTCTCTCTCTCCCCCAAGTCGGCATGGAGGGATTCCATTGGCCGATTCCTTGAAAGTAGAAGAAGGAAAACAAAATAATTTTACTAGAAGATTCAAGGTAATGGGCAATTTGAGGCCACACAATATGCTTGGGCTAGGCACTGTTGGGTAAAAAACTGCTGCCTAAAACTGGTGTCTGTGCAACAATTTCCTTCCAAACATCATGACATGGATCGATCGATCGATCGATCGATCATGTATACCAAGTCGGTCCATATATTCTTACAGGAGCCTATATATACCCTTCTAAAAAACAGGCCTTATTAGCTCGTGAATGAAAACTTTCGGGGTACGAATTATGTACGTAGCTGATAAATTAGTAAAGATATATAGCTCCGGTATTGTGTGTTTTTTTTACTGCCTATTCTTTCTGATTTCTAGTTAGATTTTCAAAGGGCTGATTATTTAGAACCCTTTGAATAAGTAAGTAAGCCTCGGTCCTTCCTTTTTATGTTGTCGTGACGCTTTGGCTTCTAGTACGGAATCCAGGGATAGGGCCTTTACCATATCCGGCCGCTAAAGCCAGATCCAAAGAAGTTACACGAAAGCGCCGCTTTCTCTGTAGTGTAGCGGCGAAAAGATTTGAGTTTATTTTGCGAAAGCTCCTCCGTTTGTGGCTGCATTTTACAAGGAGATGACAATAGGGACCCTTGTGTGGGTAGCATTTTGGACTAAAATTCTCTTGTCCTCCCCTAAATATGAAAAATAATATTTTTCTTTTTTTTTAAAGAAGTGTAAGTTAATAGTAAATCCTTACTAAAATACATGTGACCAAATTAAGCATGTAGCATATCCTTTGTGACCTTTCCTCTTAAATAATTAATTAGTCCTAATGTATGTCATTCTATATATTTCGAACCCGCTTCCATTATTATTTTATCTGAGTAAATAGATTTGCGAACAAATGGATGATAGGATTGCCACTTTTCCTTGAGGACAAGGGTGGAACACAGTGTAAATTGGTCGCCACTCCCCCTAAAAAAAATTAGGAATTAAAAAAATATCACTAATTTTACTTTCCGTCCTTCAAAAAAACATTCACCGTCCAATCTATTTATAAATTGAATATTTCAATTAAATTCAATAATATGTCAAAAAATAATTTTTAAAAATTAAATAAATGCATCACTTCAAACAAAAATCACTTTTTTTTTATCCCAAATCACGTTATAATGTGTATAAAAGGATTTTAAACGTATAAAAGACGAGGGTCATTGGACGTTTGATAGAAGAGTTTTGCTTTGGCAGGAGTTGAATCTGAAGGTGCACGTATCGCTGGCCGATCTAAACTACTTCGGAATCTGGGTTGGGTTTGACTGCTTAATGTTTCGGTAGGGTTCCATTCTGAGAAGCTTTTTTGCAGAGCAGGCAATTATACAGGAAAGTACGTCAAATCTGATCTGGAGAACCTCAAGCATGTATGGCTGCAATATATGCGTATTAGGGTTGACATGAATATAGGTGTGTCGATCAAGAGAAGAATGAGGATTAAAGTGGCAGAAGGTGAGTCATTATGGGTTGATTTTCAGTATGAAAAATTACCGTTGTTTTGCTTTCTTTGTGGCATTATTGGACATGACGACAAGTCTTGTGCAGAGCTAGCGGAGGTGGAGGAAAAGGGAGGGAGGTGTTGCTGCTGTATGGGGTTTGGATGAGGGTGCCAACGGCCAGGTTGGGTGACAAGTCGGGGGAAAGGATTGGGAATGGGGAAGGAAGTGGCAGCGAGGGTAAGGAAAAAAAAAGGAGGATATGGGTCGGTAAACAGAGGCAAGGAGGAGGGCGGACGTGTGGTGTATGATTACTCGTCTAGCGGTGATAGTACGACTCGATCCCCTCAAAAGAGAAAGCGGACAGAGAAGATTGACGAAGGAAGTGCGGGGGGAGATGATATGGAGATGGGGATTAGTACTGCTTTGATCGTTGGCTCAAAAAATGAAGTTCCGCAGTGTTAGAATTTTCATGAAGTCTCTTGTGGATGTATCACCGTGAATGCATCTCAAGTCTTGGCATGACAGCGTGGAATCCAAACAGCATAAACTGAAATCCACATATGCTCTGAGCTAGCTGTTCCATAGGGCAAACGTAAACAATATAACCTATTCCCGTCCCTGCTGCCTGTACACCATCGAACTAACCAATAATTGCAATAAGGAGGAAACCCAACCTTCAATTGAGCAAAGAGCCCTTGGATTAATACGGTTAGCCTTTTTACAAGTCTAGTTGAACAGATAGATGCTTTATCACCTCCCAGAGTATCCCCGGATAATCTAATGTGCTCCTAGGCGCTCGATTTTATTAGGAGCGTCCAATGTACATATATGCATATATGTGTGTTATAAAATGTACATATTAATTTTACCATTAATATGTTCATAATTAATATGTGCATTTTATAACACGTATATGTGCATAATTTATTACATATATGTACATTGGGCGCTCTTAAAAAAACCGAAAACCTAGACTCTCATCAGATTTTGCCGCCCATCTTCAAATTCCTTCGAAAACACCCCAATAGATAACACAAAAGAAATTCTATTTAGTAAAATTGTATGATCATGTCCATATATGTGGATTTGTTGGGTTATATTCAATCGTGTGCCTTTTTGTGTTTTGACGTATTTTTGAAATACTATTAATTTTATCTCAAATTGAGTATTAAAATCTGTGTGTAATCATTTCCTTTGGTCCTCCCTCATTCATACTCTCCGCCCATTGAGTGGATTTTCTCCTGCTATAAACGATTTTCGATGTATGAGAAAAGTGTTTTTTTTTTTTCCGGACTGAAATTGTATGTTCTTACGACTCTGTCCGTATTGATTCATCAAATTAATTTTAACAATTTTATGTTGAAACTTGATACTTCAAGTTCCATTTGGTGTCTCATCTCCTGTCTCACTATCTTTAAAAATTGATTCATATGCTAATATTTAGAATTAAAAAATTTATAATTATCTTTTAGACGATTGAAATACGATTTTTTAAAAAAAGAAATACCAAATAAAACATAAATTCAAACTCTTATTTTGATGGATCAATAAACCACATTTATGAATCATAATTAATTTTGACAGCTCATAGTTAATATCAACCTATAATTATCAAAATTAATTTAATAAATTAATGTAATTCAGATAAATCCCATTTGATCAGCTACGTTAAGCAGTAGTTTATAATGATCTAGTTTGACTTTTCGAAAAAAAAATCTTTTTGCTTCGTTCAACTAAAACATTATCAAATCATTATTTATCAATTTCTCATCAAGTCTCTGAGTTTTAAATTTCAAAATTTAAAAGAATATGAAGTAAAGAGCGATGCTACAGCCACAAAAAAAATACAAAGAAAAGTGTACAAATACCAAACATAATCGAAAACTCTCACACAAACGAAAACTCAGAATATTTACCCTAACCATTCATTAATTTCGTAATATCCTGCAATAACTCAGAATAGGCGCGCTATATCACAATACATACCTGCACAAAAACCAGAGCTCAAACATAATCGAAAACTCTTACACAAACAGTACCACATTGTTTTATAAATTTCGTCCCAGCAGAGTTTTTCCTCGTACAAAACATCATGAGCAGCTACTCAATTACATAGCCGTAACCAAAACCCTGAAATCGCTGCTGGTGTAAGTCGTACACTTTCAGCATAGTACACCTTGAAAGTAAATGACGGGCTTCCCCTTCTTCGAATTACCCTAAATAATAAACCCCCGCATTCTTAAGCAACTAAGATGGATGAATCAACTTTCTAACATGCGTAATCTAATTTAATAAGAGACCGTGAGTTTAATAAAGAGGAGCCACATAATCTGCATTTAATCAAATTTCAAACCCCGTGTCCAGCCAGAACAATTCTAGGTGATGAGCCCACATTCAAGGCATTCTTCCCAATGTCACTGAAAATGTGGAAAGAAACAAAGAAACGAATACTTCACAGCAAGAAACTGGCACAATCCAAAAAGGAGTTAAGATTTTTTGTCCCTTTTTGATTCTCATTTCCTATCACATGCTCAATTTAGGGATTAGGGTGTAGGGTTTAAGGGGTAGGATTTAAGGTTTGGGGTTAAGGATTTATGGTTTATAGTTTAGAATTTAGGGTTTAAGGTTGAGTTTTAAGAAGATGGGACAGGAAATGGGACAGGAAATGGGACACCATTAGGGACTGAAGATCCGGACTCACCAAAAAGATATTGAATTCAGAGATACTCATTCAAATCACTTAATCACTTGGAGAGAGGGCGTACCCAAAAAGGAACATCTCTTAAGCCTCTTTTCTTGTTATCCTGATATTTTGCGCAGAAAAAGAAATCAGAATTTTCAGTAAAATATCAAAATAGGATATTCATACTTGCATTTGGTCAAAGACCAGATTGCTTACCTGAAACAGTAAATACCAAGAGCCGTTGTTATTTCATGAATGACTGATGTAGCAAAGTGCAGATAGAGTGCCGCTAAGATCACACAAAAAATTTGTCAAGGCAACAGCTAGCATTAAGCGCAGATTAAGACAAGAAGGGAGATCACTACATGTCATAGGAAAAGGGAATAAATGTTTCTATAGCTACCCTACCTGTGTATATGCAGAAACCAAGAAGAACCCAATGCTCTTCAACTAATGGAATGCTGCCACAATTTCACAATTTATGAGTGCCAAAATAGAACTCCAAATAACATTCCTTCAAAGTTGACCAATCGATGTAAGATTTTAGTATTCAAGTTAGATGACCACATACCCATCATTCAGCCTGGCAGTGAGCGTATTTGCAATGGCAAATGGTAGATAAAACAGGGACTGCAATATAACAAAGAAAATTTTGTATCGACAAGTGTTCGAAAGAATCTCAGAAAGAATATCGCATCATGTCCATACATTTCCATCTCTCGTTGATAGACTGTTTCTGAGTGTTGCTTTGTCAGAGGTGGAGGCATATTGGCTTCACTTCTTAAGGTGCATTGGGGGGGAATGGATGGTTGTGGACTATGGTTCTCTTTTCTTTTCCTTTCTTCCTTTTGTTTTTCCTTCCATTTAACTTTTATTTTTGTATTTTTGTGTGTGGGTATGTGTCTGAGTGGTTGAGCGGGTCTGTTTTGTGTACACATGTAAACTTTTTGCAGCAAGTAGAACCAATGATAGGAACATAACCTACGTTAACCCATCTGTTAAGAAGGCTGGAAAAGAGTTTGAAATAAATCATGTTGGTCTAGCAGTTTTGACACTTCCAAGTTTGGGACATCCAAAGTGCGATTCAGGGGTACTGTAATAGCATGTGATAACTAAAGTTATAGACTTCTATTCCCTCCATTTTGCATGATATCTGCCATAAACAATAAGCTTTAAAGCATAATGTGTGTGTGTGTGTGCGTGCATGTGTTTATATACCTAAACTTTTTCAGCCAGTGGAACCAATGATGGGGCCATAATTCAAGTCACCCATCTGTTAAGCATATTTTGAAA
This sequence comes from Iris virginica, assembly GCA_025631175.1. Classification (NCBI taxonomy): domain Eukaryota; kingdom Viridiplantae; phylum Streptophyta; class Magnoliopsida; order Asparagales; family Iridaceae; genus Iris; species Iris virginica. The sequence continues at coordinate 5,643 of JAOTQG010062289.1, forward strand.
CAAAATATGCTGGTGTAGCAGTTTTGAAACTTCAAATTTGGGGAATCCAAAAATGAGATTGAGGGGTAATGTAGTAGCATGTGATAACTGATAACTAAGTCATAGACTTCTGTTCCCTATATTCTGCATGAATATCCATCTGATAAATAGTGCGCCTTTACAGCGGCACTCATTTCTGTACAAAGTTTGCCCACTCTCATGTGAAACAAAATGATTTTCACTACAATATGACGCAATATGTATTTGCTCAGAGACCAAACCTTACCATGCACATACTAGTTTTCAAACCCTTGGGTTCATCACACAAGTGAGCCAGAATCATCCTTCCCTGCGAAAGAGAAGAAATCCAAATTAAATATAACATTTTACGAATTTGAATATGGTAATAGTTTTAGATGTTCTAATTCTGCAACATAACTGCGGGGAGTGATTCCATGTTGAATCACTAATACACGTCACGGATTTCAAGATATACACAGCATATAAAAATACCTAATCATTCATGGGCACCTCTAACCATTCAAAAGTTTCAAAATGGAGAGACTATAGTAAATCTTATGAAGTTATTCAAATAAGGAACTAGGCCCCGTGATGCGATGCCAAAGCATTCTTCATCAGCTAACACAACATTTGGATTCATTTTACCCAGTGAAGTTTTAAAAAATTGAATACAACCAGCATAGCTTCAACCCAAAGTAGCACTGATAGACATTCTCTCCACATTTTAGTGACAAGCATTGACCAACAACATCTAACTTAAAGTTAAAAGCTGGTGATATTTAAATTGGAAACAATGTAACTCCAGTTGACTGGGTCCACGACATATATATAAGAGGTTAAATGGTTGTAGATGCACATATCTTACCACAAGGAATCCAAATGCAAGCCCAGTCCCCACAACAACCATGTGTGGGTAGCTCCCCATCAAATCATGTGGAGATACATAATCCCTGAACAAGAAAAAATATGTATCACCTAAATAGATAAAAGATGCTGAATCGCAAGGAATTGAAAAAAACCATCTCAGAGAGGGGTACTCACCACACCAGGACTCCGCCCAAAAGCACAGCAAACGGATAAAGCTGTTAAAAGGTAGCAAATATCAACTAAGCAGCTTAAGGATCAAGAGATGAATTATTCACGACTACGAGATAACAGACATACCATTGCCAAGGCCAGCAGCATGCTTCCTTTTCTTGACTGAACAACCTTGTAAACATTCTGCACACTAAATAGAGCAAGAAAAGATGTATAACAAGTTCAAATCACAATCACAGTACCAGGACATGCAGTATTCCGATATTTAGAACCACTTACTTGAATGAGACAGTTGGTATAACTGCAAATACAATCATAAAAAGCAATACAGCTCCATATGTCGGGATTTCTACGTTCAAGAAAGGGAATATCAATAAATAAAGCAACAAACACAATGATAAAATAGCCTCAAGGACCATAAGCAAATTAAGAAGAATGCAGAAGTGAAAGGAAGTACAGTCTACATTGTATTACACTTCCTTCGCTACAATTGAAACAATAAACTAGCAAAGTGTATGCAGGTGAAACCAATACAAAAGGGTCAAAGGATACACTGGTCCAACCCCAATCCATCTCAACTCTTTTTTATGACACAGAAGTAGTTAAATGACCCAACCTGAATGTTAAAGTCAAATTTTCAAGATAATAACTTGAAAAACCAGACATGCCAAACAATTGACAGCCTACACATATACTATTGCATCCCAAACTTACTTTAAAGTCCGTAAACTCATTAGAGCTCTGGGTTTCCAATATTGTACGAAAATCTAATATGGAAGACATAAATATTGAGCTCCAAATCAGAAATCCAATTATGTGGATAACCAGCTGGTGGATATCTATTTTCATCTCAATTGCATCTGCATAAATAAGATTCCTACAAAACGTCCCAATCATAGTGTTCCTTTTTCCAAATACAAATACATTATAGAATAGGCTATCATGTGAAGTATCAAACTGTGACCCCATCCATGAATGGTCCAACTGTTCCATCCATGGAGAGTGTATCTTTCAAATGCATAGAAACAAGAGCGTTGAGTTGTTGAGAGCATATGTAAGTACCTTATTTTCCCTTCATGGAAGTCTATGATGGTTATTGATTGGTAGCAATAACAATGTTGATAATTCCCAAATAGAAAAATACATCATAAAATAAGCTACTATGAGAAGTATCGATTTGGCGCGTACAATGAAAGGTACAACTATTCCATCCATGAAGTTTCCATGAAAATAAACAGTTACCATACTTACATAACTAGCTACCACTCTTCTCTGACTCACTTACCATTTATAACTGGTACCCAGCTCAAAAAGGGAATCGACTTTCCGAACTGTTGAGCCCACCACTCAGCACCTGAAACAGAATGTACTCAACTAAATGGCAGAAAGGAGAAAATTAAGCCAATGCATGCATACAGGCTATTGAAGAAATAAAAACTCGTACCAACTATAGCTGTAAAGAAATGGGCCAGATATATCAGCATGAGGCCCTCAGTAGGTCCATTTACAGCTGGCAGGATTAGGGTGTTGGTAAAATAGCTGCAGCATGGAAGAAGTTTCAACTTATTTGCAAGAGTAAAGATGATACAATTTAACCCAGAATACATGTTAAGCTGAAAGGGTATCTCTCCACGAAAAAGCATGTTTTTCTACCGATGCACAAAGAAAATATTTTGAGCAACTTTTTCCAAGAAATATGTGGTAAATTCAAGTTTATTTTTGGTTTGAACAAGTCATTGTTATGCCGCGCCCCATCTGCATAAACAATGAAGAAAACCTCCATGGAATAAACGGGCTTTCCCGAACCATTGCCAAACAAAGCACTTAACATTTGGAAGATATAGGTCAATTTTATGTTTTGAACTAATACAATTTATTCTTATGATTTGACATCTAAAGAAATCAATGAAGAAAACCTTCCAAGAATAACAGGATTTCCTTAACCATTGCCAAACGATCATGTAACGACTATCAAAAGCTAGGACGTTCACACCAGTGTAACCCCCTCTCTTAGCTTTCTCTTTTTGAAACAAATTTTGTGAAAACTAAAAAGAAAGTATGAAAATGCAACGTTCTAGAAAATCATTCAGTAAAAAAGTAGCAGAGAAAGAACACAAAGGAAACATGGCGCATGGGACACACCCATAAGCCATAACTTTCATAGGTGGTTGCAGTGTTGTGCCTTTGGCTTTAGTTAAAGTCAGATTTTGCCCAAGAAATTGGTTAGAGAGAGAAAGTAGGTCTGAGATAGAGAGAGGGAGTAACTTTTCTTGATATTTCTTAGAATGAAAACTTTACACTTACATCTCTACTTCTACCCATATACACATATTACACGCACCCTTGAGATAAATGCTATACAATACTAACCCATTACTCTCATTACTTCTAACACTCCTCCTCAAGTTGGAGCAAAGATATATATCATGCCTAACTTGCTTATAATGGAAATAAAAACTTTACTACTAAGACCCTTAGTTAAGACATTGGCTAATTAATCGCCGGTCTTTACATAAGGAGTACAAATGAAACCACTAGAAATCTTCTCCTCGATAAAGTGTCGATCAATCTCGATATGCTTCGTCCGCTCATGTTGAACGAGATCATGGGCAATGAATATAGCTGCTTTGTTATCACAAAGCAACTTCATAGGTCCGGTCGATAGAAATCCTAGTTCTATAAGGACAGAATGAGTCCACATGAGCTCGCTCATACCCAAAGCCATAGCTATATACTCTGCCTCAGCACTCAACCTTACCAAGTTTCCTCCAGCGAAGGTGTAATAGCCAGAATGGCTCGTCTATCATCCAACGAATCAGTCCAATCAAATCAGAATACCCTTGGACATCTAGATGACCGTGAGGTTCATATAAAACATTTTCCCGATGTAGCCTTCAAGTATCTCGAGATGCGATAAACTGCATCCATGTGAGGCTCACCGGGATCATGCATGTATTGACCGAGGTATATAAGTCTCCCAACTAACCGTTGGTACCTCTCCTTATTAACCTTGGTGCATACTCCTCCAAGAAGCTTATGATTAGCTTCAAAAGGTGAGACCGTTGGTTTGCATCATAACATTTCTGTATCAGATGGGAGATCAAGAACATACGTTTGCTAAGAGAGAAAGATCCCACGAGATGATCTGGCTATCTCAATCCCAAGAAAGTACCGTAACGGACCCAAGTCCTTGACTTCAAACTCAGTCGCCAACCTCTGTTTGATTGAGCTAATCTCATCTTCATCATCACCTGTTACAATAATGTCATTGACATACACAATCACGACTGTGATCTTGCCCTGACAAACATGATATGATCAGAATTACTCAGCTTAAACCCGAATTTGATCATAACACCATGAAATCTTCCGAACCGAGCTCTAGGAGATTGTTTCGGCCCATACAAAGTCTTCTTGAACTTACACACTTTGCATGTGTGATGTGTGACGAGAATCCGGGAGGAACATCCATATAGACCTCCTCTTCTAAGTTTCCATGCAAGAAGACATTCTTCACATACAGTTGCTGAAGATTCCATCCTAGATTTACAGCACATGAGATTAGAATCTGGGTCGAGTTCATTTTGGCAACGGAAGCAAAATAGTCAATCCCTTAAGTCTGCGTGTATCCCTTGGCAACAAGTCTTGCCTTATACCGTTCCATAAACTCATCTGGCTTATACTTTACTATGAATACCCACTTGCATCCAACGATTTTCTTGCCCGAAAAAGGAGTCAAGAGATCCCATGTACCACTCTTTTTCAAAGCATTCATCTCTTCAATCATAGTACTCTTCCACTTCGGATCAAGTATTGCCTCTTCCCAACTCTGAGGAATAGAGACAAATGACAAAGTGGAAACAAAGGAACGATAGGAAGGAGAAACAAAGTTATAAATCGGATGCTCAGTGCATGTTCTAACCCCCTTTCTAACAGCTATGGGAAGATCAAGATTGGGAGGGTTACGTGTTGTATCGGAGGAAGGAGCAACTGGGGGCGGACCAACTTTCGGATCAGACAATTGAGGGGGTGAAGTAGCATTGCCATGTTGTCTGCGCCTGCGGGACTATGCCTACAAATCTGATCTATCAAGTCTATCAACCGACTCCACATTAGGAGGTTCATCCCTCTCCTCCTCTTTAGGAGACCTCTGAGTTACACAAGCCGGAATAAAAATAGGAATAGAAGGAGACTCCATGTTCATTCCTTCATTATCTAAATTCTCCTCCTGATGAACATGAGTCTGAAGAGTAATATGGTGTCGACTCCCAAAAAGTTACATCATGACTAACAAAAACTCTACGAGTGGGAGGATGATAACATTTGTACCCCTTTTGAGTTAAAGAATATCCAATAAAGACGCATTTAACGACGCGGTGATCTAATTTTCCACGCAAAGGAGTCGATTCGTGTACAAAACAAACACATCCAAACACCCGGAGCGGTAGAGGGTGCATTGAAGTGTTAGGGAGAAAAGATGCAGGAGTCTTAAACTTGAGAACAGTAGAGGGAAGACGATTTATTAAATATAAGGTAGTTAAAACTGCATCGCCCCATAGAAAATTAGGAACATGCATGGTAAACATGAGGGACCTAGCGACCTTTACCACATGACCATTCTTACCCCAGTTTGTTCGGAAGCCTTGACACAAGTTGTTTGGTGAACAATGCCATTGGAAGACAAGTAAGACTCAAAAACCCCTTCTGTATACTCCATACCATTACCCTGATACTGTGTATGAATCGTAGTATGAAATAATTTAAAGCATTCAACCACTTCATTTTTATGACAAAGTAAATAAATCCAAGTGAGACGTTTATGACAATCAATAAAAGTGAAAAACCATCTATAGAATGAACGACCAGTAACTCGAGATGGGCCCCAAACATCATAATGAATAACAGAAAATGGAGACATACTCCTCTGATTATTAATAGGATAAATGGAACGTTTGTGTTTGGCTACTTGACATGGTTCACAATGAAAATCAGACCTAATACATTGTTTAGTTAATGCAGGAAATAGATGTTCCAAAACACCAAAAGAGAGGTGACCAAAACGTCTATGCCATGAATGCAAAGACTCTAAGGTAGAGTTATTTCTCTTGTTTTTCTTGCCATTAAAATCTCTTCAATTTTGATTTTTACACACCGCCTTTAGGGGATTCAGGCGGGGGGCATAAGCTGGCAGAGACCAAGGCTTAGAGTAACCGCCCGAGGTTGAGCAGAAAAGGTCCTATCCCGTTGAGTCCTAAATTCGTCTTCATTTCGAATCGAAAAGAAAAGCCCATGTGGCGAAGAGCCGACATCGAGGTGCCAAACCTTCCCGTCGGCCGTGTGAGCGGTACCAAATCAAGGCAAACTCTGAGTTTTTTAGTTTGACTTAATTGCTACTGATTAACCGGAACCCACCCCTTTCAAATCAAAAGGGATCAATAAAAAAATCAAAATATACACTAACTTTGGATTGAGCCAGAATGTCTCTTCTAATTCACTTATTCCTATAAATAATCTGCCGAAAGCTCAAGCTACCCTTTATATTATATGGAGTTTCTCGACGAGCTCGTTTACTGGTTTTAGGCCCATTCTGTGATGTCCACAAGACGACCATCTAATCAGAGCGACGGAGTTTCAATTAAATCTCCGTTTTCTCTAGAGTACTAATGTACCTGTGTCGGTTTCGGGTCCAGGTACCCTTTTGTTGAAGGTCGTTCGAGCTTTTCCGGGGATTGTGACATGGGTTACTTCAGCGCCGTAGCGCCTGGTACTGGAACATTGGCTCGAGGCATTTTCTCTACCCCTTCTTACCCTTCCCCTGAAAAGGCACCAGGCCTGGCCCGGTCACTACCCAACCGGGCACTTTTTGATTCCATCAAATTCTAGCAACGAAATCGCCGGATCCAAGTTCCTGCTAAAAGGGAAAGATCAAGACGCGTAGGCGCCTCTATTAGAAATGATAAAGTAGCTGGAAGACATGGAAATAAGGGTATCATTTCGAAAATTTTGCCTAGACAAGATATGACTTACTCAACGCTTTTCCTTTCGATTCAAAATGAAGACGAAAGAAAAAAGACTGCAATCTTTTTCTGTCCGTTAGGAAAAGGAATTAATTCATCCTACCAGGTTCTACTATAAAGTGAAGGCCAACTACTTTTCTTGCTCACACTTTTACTGAAATTTCCTTAGAATTCGCGAGGAGCCGGATGAGCAGAAGGGAGTTCTCGCGTTCAAATTCTAGAAACCCTCTAATTAATTTGGCATTAACTTAGTATCACAGTATCCTATGACAGTTCAATTTTACTAAAATAATTTCATTAGCTCCCGAAGTCTTATAAAAAGAGTCATTTTCTCACATCTATTCGCCGGGAAGAGAAATGCGGATGCAATAATATGGAAATCTTTAGTCCTTTTGAGAAGATAAGGAATAGGCGATTTTGCTAAGTCGATTCTTAGAAAATCTTGAAGGATGAGAACCAACTATGTAGCATCTACACCGAGAATTCAAGTATTGCATACGTCATTAGTCCGATTCATTGCGAACTTTACCCCCACCAAACGTCTGTCCGGTCGCTATGTCCTAAAAAACACAATGAGATGGAAAAAATATCACAGAACAATTTAGAGACTCGGTTAGATGCTTACCAGATATAAGGTTTGACGTAAAGGAAGGAACATGTAATACAGAGTTCAAGGTTAATTTCGGAGAACAACAAATAGAGCTAGTCCCAAAAATAGGTGAGAGAGATCTATCGGCAACCCGAACTGTAGCCTGTTTAGATGCATATGAGCTAAACAAGCTAGAAGAATGTGTCATATGATCAGAAGCACCAACACTTAGTTTGATCTAAAAGAATGGGGTTTTTCTTGGTGAATAACTACAAATCCAAACAAGTGATTAGTTGGTGCAGATCGTGGGTTAATTTCGATTCAAAATCCATTTCCATCAGAAGACTATATAGATGTCAATGCGGAAGCCATACCTGAGTGGGCAAAGTGAGGAGGTGGAAGCAGTGGAAGTGGAAGGAGCGGATAACAAATCGTGAATAGCTGCCATCTGAGACGGGGTAAGTAATGATGTTGCTACTGCCATAGGGTCCGTACCAGATGTAGGAGGTTCCGCTGAAGCTGTGAGGGGAGCACGGGGGAGCACTGTGCTAACGGTTCCCTCCCGATTCACGACCTCTGCCACGACCACGAAGGTCGGGATACAGAAGGAAGCACCTATCACGAGTGTATCCACGTCGCTGACAATGGTCACACAGAAGTGGGCTCCTATCGACAAAGGAGGATGTGACTGGAGCTGTTAGGGGAATAGTAATAAGGGCGGACCGATCAGCTGGTTCTGAATGAGAACCCATAGCATGTCGTCAAGTTTCCCCCCCCCAAAATACGAGAATGTGCAGCTCTAAAATTAGGAAGTGGAACCCTACCAGTTAATTCGGCCTTGATTGGATCATAATAACTATCAAGGCCACCGGGAAAATCAATCACCTTGTCTTTATCAACTATCCTATGATAAGACTGAGCATCATTTGGGTTCTCCGCTCGAAAGACACAGTAATGATTCAATTCGATCCATAAGCCGGTAAGCTTAGAGTAAAACTCGATCGATGATCTGTCATCCTCAACTATCTGCTTAAGCTTCAACCTGATCTCATATATCTTAGAACAATTTCCAGAATGTGAGTATGTTTCTTCCACCGAACTCCAAA
>JAOTQG010062400.1:0-14388 GCA_025631175.1 Iris virginica
ATTCTAATGTGTGTGTGTGTGTGTGTGTGCGGTGGTGGGGGGGGGGGGAGGAGATGCGGTAAAGGGAGTGGGAGAGGTAAGGTGGTGTTGTGGTGGAGGGAATTGTGAGCTGAAGAGGAGGGTATTAGAAGGGCCAGTAGGAAAGGAAAACAATTTGGGGGAAAAGTTGAAGAGGGGCAGTTATGGTTGGGAGAGAAAAGAGGTAAATGTGTGAGAGGGGTGAAAGAGACGGAGTGAGAGAGAGAGAGAGAGAGAGAGAGAGAGAGAGAGAGAGAGGGAGAAATAGGGATAAGGGGATGGGGAGTGGGTTTCTGACAGAGGAGAGAGATAAGGGGGATGAAAAAGTTTTTGGAAAGAGTGTAAAAGTATGTTTTGTAGGGGTAGATATATAGGGGTAATAGATGGAAAGTAAAATTAAAGTAGTGTGATATTTTTGGATGAAATTTAATTCGTGATCGCATATTCTCCATATTCTCGTATTTCACGAAATCTCATTCGTGATCGTTCAATTGTTTGCAACATGTTTTATCAGCTGTTGAGCAAATTAAACAAATATGCCCCCTTTGTTGTCCCCATCCCCACCTTTTCCCTGTCCTGATTTTTTCCCAGGTGATAATTGCCCCCCTTTTTGTGGTACCTATTCCCCGTTTTGATCATCTTTTCCCATTAATTTCTGGAGTAACTTGACAGCATGGTGGAATTAGGGTTGGGTTCAATGCTGCAGGTGTAAGCCCGCCCACTAGCCCACACCTAGCGCCGCATCTTGGGTCAACGGCCCATCACAGACGACCCAAAAATCCATGGATGATTTGATGTTAGGTGAGTAGTAGGGGATTCCATATAAACCACAGTGAATTTCCATTTCCACCCAATGTGGGATATGGATTATCACAGCAGGTGTCATCTCTCACTCAAAGCTTGAATCTCTGCCCTCTTCTTAATCTCCATTTCAAACTCTGAAAGGGTCTCTTCTCTGTAGTGCGCCATTCGAAGCCACATACATAACTTGTTAATTTAGATTGCCACTAGATCTTCCTTGTCACGGTATTTTCCCATCAGAGCTCGACTTTAATCGAGGTTTTATGAATTCCTCGTATCGTACCATCTTTGATCATAAATTATCGAACTTGTTTCCGTAAATTCATGTAGGCTTATTTGGAGAAGCCGAAAATGTGTAGTCTCATCCAGATATATTTGCCTTCATGACCTTCAAAGCCGCTGATTCTACTTCTCAGAAACTTACAAGCCTGATTTCTCCAGATTGAAAGGATTGCTGTTCTCGGGGATTGGGCATCATAAGTTTTATTTATATCTCCCTTGCAAGGAAAATAGTCGCAATTGTTGCTTTTTGGAGAAGTGATTGCTTATTTTGGGACTAAAAATTGACATTTCTTTGGGACGGAAGGAGTAATTATTTTGAAAGAAATCAACTGTGGATTCAAAAGTGTCTGTCCTTCTTTAAGTTTCCATATATTTGCAATATATATATAATCTTACATTTGGTACAATATGATCGAACCTCCTTCCTTGCGGATAGAATTAAGATTGAGTTTACGACCATCGAAACTACAATATGATCGAACCTCCTCGGAGGTTTAAACCAAAACAAGTTCAACATTGATAGTTAGAAAGGTTACGGTCCTTGCGGATACAGAATTATGATGTGAAGAAACTGATATGTATTTGTGCTTGCGTGTGTAGGAGTGGAAGCATTTACAACCATCCAATTCGAGACAAACAACACTTTAAAATAATTTTGGCATTAGCGCATAAAAATCAAAAGAACCCTTGGGAGATGTTGCCTGCTCCGGCTGTGCAGCACAATTGGAAGTGGTGAAAAATATCTGGTTATTGAAGAGTACCGTGTTGCATGTCTACGTTCATCTTAAAGTGCCACATCGTGTACTTGTTTTTGGATCCACCGCGATGCCATGTATGCACGATGTGGCACTTTAGACATATTTGACCTGAAAAAGATCACTACATAAGCATGCGATGTGGTGCTCCTGACCATTAAATATTTTCTCCTAAAAGCTGTACATTGTATTTGAAGAAAAGAATACTGCAAATGCAGAATAGTCCTGAGTTCAACTAACTAAATAAAAAATTACTACTACATAGCATGGAACTCTAAGATTGAAATCCATGAAGAGGGCAGAGCCTTCACTCCAAATGACTACCACAGGAAGAAAAAACAGAATAGCTACAATCCAGATCTTTCTTTCTGACAAAAGTGGAAGCTCAATTAACTACACTCAACTTCATGTGCCAACAGAAAGGGAGTAGGCATCGCATCCAAAGTCACCTTCCTTCAAATCTAACTTACTTTGTTCCTGCAATATATGGATCAAATCATGATTGATGACACTAGAGAAACTAGCAGGAGAGAATTGCGACGTAATATTTTTTTAAAACAAAATTGACAACTTAGATTTATGTGCCAAAAACGGGGAAGAAAGGAAATAGGTTATTGTAAATGCAAAATGAGCTATTACACCATTCAGAGCTTACAATGTGACTTATCCAAGACCCTAGTAACTTTTCTATCAATTTTTTCATTTTGATGTTAAGAGGTTTCCCTAGAGCCATGCAACTTTTAAGATATGTCATTTGAAAGCTTTAAAGCTTACATGCAAACATCAATTACATCGAAAAGTACATAGAGGGAATCCAGAAAAAGGACAAACTTCAGTACTTCACCAATCGTCCTTGAACTTCGTTTTACTTTGGATTTAGTTCTTGTACTTAACAATCGTTCATCAAAGGCCTGAGTTCACATTTTCAGTACACCAATAGTCCATACTGTGTCACCCCCCACCCAATAAATTTTCTCGTTATCTTTGTATGTACCTATCAATGATCTATATCAAGGGTTGAATGTAATGAATTGGAGGGGTCAAACATAATTTCTAATACTACTTTATTAATGTTAAAACACATTAAAGCTAATATTCTTTGAATATTAAATTTTATATAAATTTATACAAATTATTAACAATTCAAATTCTGAAAATTGCTAAGTAATTTTTCCTCAAGAAAGTTTTATAACTGTTTTGTTAAATCAAGTATTTGGTACCAACAAATACTTTTCCTGTTCACATGTTATTTCTAGTCTTTTAATCTTCCCATTAAAAATGCTAATGTTCCAACATTTTTAATATAATTAATAAAAATAGGAAGGAAAATAATAAGTCAAAGTGTGCCTAAATGACTAAGAATCATTTAACGATTAAATATTTAATAATGCATACTAATAAGCAAAAGCCATTGTATTTAAAAGAGGGAAAAAAAGGGCAGGAATCTGTGAATAATACATCCGAATTCCAGCTATGGTTGAGAGTCTAAATTGGTTTTGACTTAACTTCAACTAGTTTAACCCAGCAAATTCCCAATCTCAAGAATCAATCACACCCAATTTCCCCCCTCCTAACTTGACAACACCCCTTCCCCTTCCCCCTAGTCCCACGACTCCCACCCCCCTCCTCCTTCCCCAAAAACCTAACCCCTAAACACAACAAACACATATCCCATCATCAACCACCAGCAGCAAACAACCCATTTCCATTTCCTTCTGTCCTACCACGCTTCTCTCCTTTTTTTTCTTTCTTCCTCCACACACCTGTTATCTCAAACCCGAATCTGAAATGCAACAATGCCAAACTGCATTTCCTTTGGCTCTGTATCCCGGCACACCACCACCACCGGAAGACGACGTAGACGTCGAGAACCTGTCGCGCCCCTCTCAAATGACAACCTCCCTTAAAGTAGATCTTCTGAGCCTACTTCAAGCCAGGATGAGTAACCAGCCGATATTGTTTTAAAGAGCCTCTTATGCTATATTCTTTCTTGAACTCCAAAACATAGGAAATGAGACTCAATTTTTTAATGCCAATCTATAGGCCGTTTATTTCACCCACATAAATATAAGGTTTATTTCATCAACCTTTGAATGATGAATTGAAAAGGAACATAATTATGCAACTCGTAACACTTGAGTCCAAGAGAGTAGACAGAAAAGAAGGGGTTGTTGTGCCTTAACGAATCACACAATATATTGTTGGCCCATACTGATGGATTACAGATATCTGAACTTTCTATTTTTACATATTTTTGCAGACCTGTTTTCGAGACTAAAAAGCAGTAAAGCACAGTTTGTTACTTTACTAGGTTTGCTTGGACGGTAGCTGAAAGAAAGGAGAATTATCAATCTTCCTAATTTATTGATATATCAGCTTTAGAAGGAAGAATCAAACAGATTTATTGCTCCATACAAAATGGACGATGGAAATTGACTCTGATAAGTAAGCTTCAGTGGGTAGCTAGGTGGGTTCAGTTCACTCCCTAGACAGACAATTTGGGTACTGAATAATCCAACAGCAACAACTTAGCATATCATCAGCATTCAGCAAGCAAAATCAGTTTCTTTGTTTTTGAATAGAAAAAGAAGATTTTCCTAAATAGAAAGCCACGGGCAGATTAAAAAAATCTACCATGACAAAACACATGACAAACATCAACCAAGACGAGGAGATTCACCATTACCAACATGACCTAGGATAGGAATAATAGACACACGACACCAAGACACATTACATTTTACAGACATAACTAAATCGCATAACAGAGACAACCAAGACGTAAAGCCACAGAACGAACACATCACCTACCACAAGGTCCCATGACATGACCCTGGATAGCTGGTCAAGCTTTCACTACCGGCCAGAAAGTCAGCTGCAAAACCTCGGGATCACTTCCGATATATCGATGCCTTCAATGGTTGTACATCCATAGCCAGGATCATTGAAGAGAACTTGGATTATATACGTGATTCCCCAACTCACGACAAGATGGGTTGAGGCAGCAAGCTTACACATTCAACTACAAAGGTTCTGGACAAAATCCAATGCACCTGCCATCACATGGATCGAAGCTCTGGGGGAGCAGACCATGCCAGCGTCCTGTAATGGATTCACCACTTGCAGGGGACTCATCCTAGGAGGCGTGTGTGGAACTGTGGAACTTATGACGAAGAGAAGGATCTGCTCATAGATTGAGCCAAATATATGCCTTTTGCTTGAAAACGGGCTCAAAGCAGTCAGGTGTATGAGTTGTGGAAGATCATGAAGGACCTACGCCGGTAACAAAAAAAATGATACAACAAAGGGATGCCAATGCGAGGATTAGGATTACAAAGGCAAAAGGGGTCGCCAAGGGTTTGCTGGCGAAGAGGTGAAACAATTCAGCTAGGATTTTGAAGAAGACAATCTGAATTACAACCTATGTCAAAAAGATTGTGCGTTCTCCGGCAAATCCCTTCTACAGTGCAATGATGTCGACAGACAGAAGCCCGAAGGGGAATTGGAAATCAAAAGCACCAGACAGAGTATCTCTGTTTACATGATCAGCAGCTTCGGAAGCTATACTCTCATGCAAGAATTTGAGGAAAAGACATAAATTTGGTGAACTGGTGTCGTATATGAAAATGGAATGGTGTATCTGTAAAATAGCCATATCACCAGGAGCCATGGAATCTGCTATTTGTGGTTTTTGGGATAGATTGGGCAATGTCTCGGGATGTTGAACCCTTGCTCTCCATTTGGTCAGCAGCTCACATTAGTAAATCCAACAAGTACATATGGAGCAAACTGCTCTCTTCTGTCTCATGTGGAGCAATTGAACAATAGAAATTGTTGTAGTTTTGAGGAGCTGAGATGTTAATTTTTTCGAAGTACTGAGCTCAAGTTGCCTCGCTTTAGGCTAAGTGAGACTCTCCCAGTGTCTGAATAGTTTTGTGGCTTATTTAGGAAATTTTTGTTCAAGCTTCATACAGATATCTGCTTGTGCTTCCAGCATATCGACGACTAGCACTTAGTTTAGTCCAAGCTGTCAAGTGCTTTACTCTTGATTTCCTCAGGACAGTGGTACTTTATACAGCTAGTGGACGCAGGATGCACCCCCAGCATTTTTCTGTATCTAATACATTTCATTTATAACAAAATTGAAAAAACAAAAGAAGAAAGAGAGGGAGATGAAGAAGAGATGCCAGTTTTGCTGCCAGTAGAGCCTAAGCTTGATATATATATATATATATATATACATATATATATATATATATAGAGAGAGAGAGAGAGAGAGAGAAGCAAAGTCTAGCATAAAAGATATAGAGGGCTAAAAGTATTAAAAAGTTTGACAGAACGGAGGGAGTCTTAGAAACTAGGTTTTGATCAAAGTAACTAAAGTAAGAACAAGAAATGCGTTAACAATTATGTAAAGCAAGACATTTAGGCATACGCAAAACAAAAGCTCATGTATAAAACGTACCTCGTTCCTCATCGCATTCACCAGATCCTCCAAGGAATCAACTTTGCTATAATCATAACTGCCTTGCAGTTTCCTTTGCTCCTTCAGGTTTCCATAGCTTAACTCTGCTGCCTTCTGTGCAGGTGACTGCTCAACCTCGTTATACTGCATGGGCATGAGATTATGACAATTTGATTGTCCAACTAATTTACAACTACTCTCTGGGTAGATTACGTTTCCGGAGTCAAATCTCTGGTCCATTGGACCTGCATCGATTGACGAAGCCATTGAGCTGTACATAAGATTTGACAAATGAGACGTATAATCTTCATGGTCATCCCACTCTTTTGTCGGTTTAAAATTTAGACTTTGCCTGCCATTACCGCTTATCATGGCTGCTAGGCAATGTAAATTAGTTCTTACATCTGCCACTTGAGCATGAGGATTGGTTCTGATATGCATAGCCATGGGAGAGAAGTCTCTCATGTTATTTAGAGTAGTCTGCTGAAAATTTAAATATATCTGAGATGACTGAACAGCATTCAACCAATTGTCGTTGAATCCTCCAACATCCAACGACTGAGGGCATTCTGAACTTAAGGAGTTTGCCAATACAGAAGACTGGTTTTCGAAAACCCCTCCCATTTGGGTACTGTGAAATTGTTTTTGTACTGGCATAGGGTTGTTTTCAGTAGCTAATAGAGAGTTGCTTGAGCTACCAACATCTCTTCTCCCATTTGAGAAAACATTTGAAATGGGGTAAATCTTCGAATCATTAGGACTACCAGATAGCGCTCCTAATGGCAGTGGTAACCCTTGAAGTATATTCCCATTTTGATTTTCAGGTATCATAAGTGACTGGAAGTTAGCCATATCGGTGATGGGACTGGTTGAATTTTGAGCATGATCTAGTTGAATTGCTCCTGAAGAAGAAAGCCCAAGCATACCAAGACCAGGACTGTTTAACCTACCAAGTACACTACCAGGAGAAAAGGATCTGAAAGAAGCATTCTGAATCGGCCTCGAAACCTCCAGATTATAAAGATCACCAAATCCATTCAAAGAGTGCCCTAAAGAATCAGAATCAGTTCTCCCTAACACTGAAACCATATTAACTTCTTGACTTGGTGCGGCACTTATCTTTTTCAAGTACCCCCTGAATTTCTGCAACCATAGAGTCAGGACAGTCAGAGGTGAAGAAAAAAAGGATTGCATTTCATACAGAAATAACGGCAGCGCAGGATACATAGAAATTTATACCTGGAGATGGCTGGCAACCTTTTCTCTCGTAAGGCTTTCCTCATTCATCATCTCAAGAATCCTTTTAGGGAAAGCCTCTGCAGTTTGAGAAAAGTAAAGTGAAATATTCACCAAAAAAACCAATAAGCTGAAAAATAATAGGCCTGGACAAAAATTATACTCCCTTCGTCACAATTATATTGACCACTGCCCACTAGACAATATCTCGTGGATTAAGGATAAGCAATAAATGCATTCATTTTTACTGTTCTTTCCACTTATACAGGATTAATGATTCATTTGACTTTTGATAACTATTAAATATCTTTTAATTCATAGTTAGGGGTGAAATAAGAAAGTAAACTATTAATGTTATTAAAATCTGAAGAGGCCAAAATTTATCGAGACTAAAAAGAAATTTGGCCAGCATGATTGAGACTGAGGGAGTAACTGATAGCAAGTGTAGCACAGCTTTACTGATTAAGAACCTGATCAGTAACTAGCTAGATTCTCAAGCTGGGATCAGATATCGATTATTAAAGAGTTATTAACCATAGAAAATTTTCAATGAATGAGTACGTCTTCAGCCATCACTCTAGTACATAATTGAGTAAGTTTCCAATATGATCTCCTTGTTATAAGAAATTATAAATTGATCATGACTTAATTGTAGCTGAAAAACTTACTGTCAATGCCTAATACATTCACAGCTTCAACAAATTTGCGATGCAGATTGGGGGTCCAAACTAGCCTGGGCTTCTTCGGTGCTGCTAGATCTTCATTATTGTTCCCTTCTTGATCATGTTCATCATACTCATCTCCATTTTGGTCCTTCCTTTTTCTAGGGATCTTCCCGATATGGTCAGAGTCTCCTATTCCCATGGGACCTTCTACTGCTTCGACAGAATCACCATGAGGCTTGTCAGAAGTTTTCTGGTTGTTGGTGTCAATCTTCTTTCTTCTAATCACATGCTGCCATATATTCTTTAGCTCCTCAATGCGAACAGGTTTCAACAAATAATCACAAGCTCCATGAGTAATTCCCTTCATCACATGCTCTTTATCACCATATGCAGATAGCACTGAATTCACAGCAACGCTCCATCATTAGCAATAAGACCTGGTTATATTAACCATCGTAGACATGATCCTATCTCCACTCGGAATTTTGAAATAAAATATCTTTAGCATTGAACAAACTGAAAGCTGTCACATTCATTAGAGACTCCAAATAAATTTTATTTACAATGCAATTAAAAATTAGCATCAGTTATTAATGGAGGACATTAACAAACGAACAGCAGTGCCAGCCCTAGTATTTCTAGCTAATCAAAATTGTTCCACTCACATATTCAATCTTCAGTTATAAGAACACTTATAAATATTAAATCTAAGGCACGCAATAAAATACTCTAATGATGGGCCTATATTTGGCTTACTTATGACAGGAACGTCCATCTCCAGCCCAACAAGCTCGAGCAACTTGAAACCATCCATATCTGGCATATGGACATCACTGATAACAAGATCAAACATATTTTTGTTTTCTTGCAACATCTTCAGTGCCATTACTGCTTGACTGGTCGTTGTAACTGCAAATGCATACTCAAAAATCAGGGAAACAGCAATCAGTTAACATATTTCTACAAGAATCAGAGACCATAGAACAACAACAAGTACACCAGATTTTCTCACAATATCACTCTATAAGGAAAACCCTGAACCCAAATGAACAAAAATGACAGTATGACACAAGTGGGATTATATGAGCTTCTATTTGAAAACTTCCAAAGTATTCTCTAAGTTAATCTCGTATGGGGTGAGCAGTTTAAAGTTCTCACAGGAATCCAATTTC
This sequence comes from Iris virginica, assembly GCA_025631175.1. Taxonomy (NCBI): domain Eukaryota; kingdom Viridiplantae; phylum Streptophyta; class Magnoliopsida; order Asparagales; family Iridaceae; genus Iris; species Iris virginica. The sequence continues at coordinate 9,395 of JAOTQG010062400.1, forward strand.
CTTATAGTAATGGAGCAGCAGAAGCCTACTAGAATATACTGGAATGATGAATAACCTAATTAATATGGTTTTTTTAATCCACATCAATCATGTGCAGCCGCGAGCATTGAATTTGTGACAGTAGCACTTAATTTAATGATGTAGTATAAAATAGTTGTCACTGAGTCCCATGAGGACAGTATAGATGTGAAGAGAGGGAGCTTATTATACCCACAGCGGATCTTCAGCAAAGGTTCGGGTTTCTAAGCTCTTATACAAAGTCTTTAATCTCTTTGAGTTATTTCCAAATTCCAGCATGGGGGCTCTTTGGAGAAGAACGCCTATTCAATCGATTATGATGTGGATGCGTTTGGAAAGCCATTTGAACTCTCTACCTAGAGTTTAGGTGGATACATGCTTGATTAGTTAGGTTTTTTTGAATGTTAAGTACTCAACATCTCCAGGATCTACTGAAGTTGTTCTTTATAGCATGGAATATAACCTAAATACTCAGAATAATTCTAGGTTATTCTACTAAAGTTGTTGAAAATACTATCCCAACTCTCTACTTAGAGTTTAAGTGGATACAGAATGAGTAGTTAGGTCTTTGTGTGGATTAAGAACCCAACATACAAGGATTTTACTAACTAGAATTGTTGTTTATAGTGTAGGATATAACCTTAACGGTTGGGATGAACCATGCTATCTTCTTGAGTGTTTTGGTGGTTGCTTTAACGATTGAGTACTTATGTGTCTCCAATCAAGTGTTAAAAATCAATATCAATGCAACCATATTTTATAGAAGATCCATAGAACTCTTGGCCTCTATGCAACAACGGAAACAACAAAGCCTGGATCGGCTACATGAATCCTTTTTCGTCATTCCACGTGATCCAATGCCAAGTCACCCTATAGATCACAATCTTTCATGTCTTTTTCCTATTGCGGATGTACATGTTAACTTTGACCTACCCCTATCCCTAGCTTGATTGACAATAATATCATCACATTTCCTAATTGGACCGGTCAGGATGTAACGGAAGTGAAATATGTGTCATAAGGTGAAAAAAAGGAATATGAATTGGGGCCGGGTCACATCGTGGCTCCCAAAGTGTTTCCTTTGTTCCCATTCGTACCGACCACTCTGCGTTTCGAGTATTTGCGTATTTTACGAATTGAGTAAAAAAAGGACTGGAACAGAGCCGACCGAGATGTTACCAACGTGAAATATGTGTGATAAGGTGAAAAAAGGAATATGCATAACACTAAGGTGCTTACGTTGTACATGACCAAACCATCTTAGGCAGTTCTCTCTCATTTTCTCTACTATAGGAGCTACCTTTCAGTCTCTCGTATTTGTTCATTACGAATCCTATCTTGTCTAATTTAAACGCACATCCATCTTAGCATTCGCATTTCCACTACACTCATCTTATTAGCATGTTCCTTCTTAGTAGCCCAGCACTCAGTTTCGTTTAATAGCGCAAGCCTAACAACTCACCTATAAAATATTCCTTTTAGATTTACTGAAAAACACCGATCACGTAACACTCCAGACGCACTCTTCCATTTCATCCAACTCAATTTTATTCTATGATTGGCATTCTAATCTCTCCATCTTGATTAATGATTGATTTTAGGTACCGAAACATTTCCATTTGTGGATTTTTTTTTCTCCATCTAATTTAATTTCACTTAACTAATATTCCTCTTACCACAAACGTCGCAAGCCATATACTATGTTTGGTTTCTACTTGTGTTAAACGCTTTGACTTCTAAAGCTATCATTCACCCCATTCTTTGTTTCAATGATAAGAACAATGTCATCGGCAAATAGCATGCACCAAGGTGTATCATCTTGCAGATGTCTAGTTAATCCATCCTTTACTAAGGCAAAAAGATACCGGCTTGATGCCGATCGCTGGTGCAGTCCTATAATAATTGGACCACAAGAATGAAAATTTTCAATAAAATGAATCACATTAGTAAATCATTGCCAAGCACACTGTTCTCCCTTAAAGTGCTAGAATAGTGTTAAATTCAAACATTAGGGTCAAAATAGCTAGATTGAAAAAAAAAAAAAACTAACTTTAAACGTGAAACTAGAGGGATAGAGTTGTTCTGTCCCGAACAAGGCTTTACCAACTCCTTTGTTTGATTATTTGTTCTACAAATTGGGTCACCACTCACCAAATGATTGGAATCACAGTGTTCAACCAGACAATGATTTACCCATTCTCGAATTTTGTACCCTTAGCGTAACTACTAGCATTATTAATCAAATGGACTTTGAAAAGGGAAAAAAAAAAAGTCAAAATCAAGCGAGAGGAGGAAATGTTGACCAGTATGCACCAACCAAATAGCAAAAGAAAGAAATTTTAAAGAAAACAAAGAACAGCAAAGAATGAAGTAAAGAAAGAGAACCATGATATTGGCAACGACGAAGGAGGGTGTCCAAGAGCATGAGGCAAGTTGGGTCATCATCCACCGCTAGAACTCGCATTCCCACCGGAAAGTTACTATTCCGGTCACCGGTTGTCCTGCCAGCCGCCATTTCTTGCTTACCCATTAAACTAATCCAAGTTTTTCCTCATCAAATATATAATTCAAAAATGGCAGTAACCCAAGTTCCTCCTATTGATTGACTAACGAGAATCCATTCAGGATTAGATTCTCTCTTTGCGGAACGGATTTGGTGGGATGCTATTTCTAAAAATTAGAATCTAACTTTAGCTTATTGCATTAGGAACCGTCTAGTGCGAGGACGGTCAAAAAATGGTATGCTTTTATGCTTTTACCGCAACATGGTAATTAATTTATAATTTAATTATAAAAATAATAAAATTATTTATAGTATACGGATAAGTGGTGTTACTATTCATTTAAAAAAAATAATGAATAGTATAAAAAACACAATTTTCCAAAAAATACCCTCTTTTTCCCTACTTCCTCCCTCTCTCACATACATATCAATACTTTTTCTTTTCGCTTTATCAAATAATCTCTGTATACATATCTAAAATTTATTTTAGATTTTTATATATTTAATTAAATTGTTATTTTTTGTAAATTATTAAAAATTAAATTTTTAATTTTTAATTTTTAATTTCGTGTCCTCGAATACGAGCAAAACACTAGTCTATAATATAAATTCAAGTTGTCCACTTAGGCATTTTTACTATTCATTTAACTGTTGTTGAGATGAAACTTGAGGAACAGTAAGTAATGCTCTCTTTCATTGCACATGTACAAATGCACGGGCAGGTGTGCTGATTTTTTTATGGTTTGGGTCTCACTTCATCTATAATATGTGTTTTTTAAAATTAAAAAATATTTAAAGTGTGTATATATATTAAAAGTTAATATTTAATTTTTTTAAATTTTAATTACCGTGTTCGAGGACACGGGCGGGCATACACTAGTCACATATAACGTCAAGTAGTTTTTAAAAAATCATGTGCTATATCCGGATTCTTAGGCAGATTTAAGGTATTATGTGGGCTATGTGTGACCTTCTATTGTAGGTTACTCCAACTTTTTTACCTTCATAACAAATTTATTACTTATGTAAGAAAGAGTTTAGAATGTAGTGTAGTGTACCAAAATTTGGTGTATATTTTAAGAATGAGGGATTAAAAAATACAGTTCAATACGGCTGTGTATTTTAAATAACATGGGCGGGTTTGTAAAACCAAATGAAAATTAATTCATGGCTGTTAGTTCAACACGATTATGTTATTTTGAATAACATGGGCGTGTTCATGCCTTATACACTTTTTATACATAGGCCATAAATATGTACAAATATGACATATATTGGTACCATTTGGACGTAAATTATTACAAGCAACACATAAAATTTCGTACAGTATAGCACCGTCATTTTTTAAATAAAAGTCTACGACTAAATTATAAATCTGTACATATAAGTGGTACTCATTTATGCATAAAAGGTATCAATTTACGACCAAATGGTAAAGCTCAAAAAATCGCCAAAAAATTATAAAATTATATAAACAGTATATTATATTGGATGAACATTTACTCCACCTACTAAACTTAAATTTCATTCATTACATTACATTTATTTTTCTAACCTACCTCATCAATATAGTTATATACTTTTCAAAAATAGGCCATAAATATGTACAAATATGATATATACTGGTATCATTAGGACGTAAATTATTACAAGCAACACATAAAAATCCGTACAGTATGGCGTCGTCATTTTTTAAAAAATGGCCTACGATTAAATGATAAATCTATACATATAAGTAATATTCATTTATGCACGAAAGGTACCAGTTTAATTACGACCAAATGGTAAAGCTTGAAAAATCGTTAAAAAAAATATCATAACCAATATTCACATTAAATCAAGCGATATGAACTGGTACCATTTGGGTGTAATTGCATTCTTTTACGATTACACGTAAATTTTATTAGATGGACATTTACTCTACCTACTAATCTTAAATTTCATTCATTACATTACATTTATTCTTTTCAATGTTTAGGGTTTAGGTTTAGGTTAAGGTTAAGGTTAAGGTTAAGGTTTAGGGTTTATGTTTAAGGTTAAGGTAAAAGTTTAGGTTTAAGGTTGAGGTTTAGGGTTTATGATTTAGGTTTAGGGTTTAGGATTGAGGATTTAGGTTTATGGTTTAGGTTTAAGGTTAAGGTAAAGGTTTAAGGTTTAGGGTTGGGGTTTAGGATTTAGGGTTTAGGTTTAAGGTTGACGTGTAGGGTTGAGGTTTAGGGTTAGGGTTTAGGATTTAGGTTTAGGTTTAAGGTTGAGGTTTAGGATTTAGGGTTTAGGGTTTAGGATGAGGTTTAGAGTTTAGGGTTTAGGTTGAGCTTTATGGTTTAGGGTTTAAGGTTGAAGTTTAGGGTTTAGAGTTTAAGGTTAAATTTAGGGTCTGAGGTTTAGGTTGAAGGTTGAGGTTTAGGGTTTAGAATTTAGGGTTTAGGTTTAAGGTTTAAGTGTAGGGTTTAGGTTTAGATATAGGGTTAGG
>JAOTQG010062511.1:0-14388 GCA_025631175.1 Iris virginica
TGGCATGTGTATTAGGATGAATTTTAGTGGAATATGTAGTGCTGTTACTCATTGATTTATAATTAGTGTCTTTATGCATACAGTTGCTTTCAACTATGATTGGAAGTTGAGCTTAATTTTTTGGAAAGGTGCTCCTGAGGCATCCCTTAAAGGAAAGTTGAATTCTTTGGAAAAGAGCGAGTACGTAAGATTTTTATACCAATTTCAGTAGATGATATAATGATGATTATGTATGTGAATGACCAAAAAATAAAATTGTCTTTTTAGTATAGGGCAACCGGGTCGTGAAGTTTACTTTGTTGTTAATATTTGTCCTCGGATGAGCCTCTCCAAAATGGAGCTAATGCTACTTACATCTTACACTCCCTAAACCTCGCGTGAGCGGAAAGGGTTTAACCTATTTTTTTCCTTTTCTTTTGTTAATATCTGGTCCTGAATATCGTCTGTTAGTGAAAAACTCTGAATAATTTAGCTTAATAGTAATGTGGAGATCTATTGTGTAATGCCAAATGCATTGAATGGTTACATTTTTCTTAAAGTTAATTATATGCTGCAAACATGCATATAATAAATATACGCTTCATTACAAAAAAATTGGTAATGTTGTTAGCTTTTTGGTGCAGATGAAGTCAGTGAAGATCGTATGATTGCTCTTCGAAAGCATGCTGAAGTAGATTCCAAATATCTTATTACCCTTGTCCCAGATGACCCTTTGAAACTGAAACAGTCTTTAAGCAGGCATGTAATTGTACTGGTTATTCAGCTAGAGTTCTTTCATTACCATTTTAGTTCACATTATTGTTCTTATCCAGTAAGTGCCTTGCAGGCTAGGGAGCACATTTGCTGAACTAGCAAATGCCTACTACCGAGATGAAGGGCGAAGGGTCAAAACGCGTTTGGAAAGGAAGAGCTACAGCTCTATAGAGTTGAATATACGCTATTCCTTTAAGGTAGGAGATTTTCTTTGTTTGTGCTATTGATCAATCCTTCGATGTTGACATGTATGCTTATCGTAACTGTGCAAGTTTGGATGCATGGTTAGCCCATCTATCCAAAACAGAAATATTTGACAAAGAAAGATTAAACCTATATAAAATAGAGTTGTTGATGTGACATTTTTGTGTCTAATCAATCCTCTGTTTTACACATTCCCTCCCCCCCCCCCCCAAAAAAAAAATCTTTTAATATTTCGATTTTTTTTCTCATTCTACCATATTCAGCACATTTAATTTTAAAAACAGATGCACCTCATGTGCCCACGGGCACGAGTATACCTAGTACATATATAATATGAGGTGCTCCTAATTGACATATTGCGGAACCGGATGATTCCTATTTCGAGCCTATTTAGTTGAAGTGTAGAATGTGAGTGTCGTGAGGGGGTGATGTCTGAATTGTATAGTGGCGTGACTACTACCTCCTTTGGTTCCTTGGTTGCTACTTTCGGGGCGCGTGAGTTCCCTTGAAACCCTTAATGGCTGGAAGTCCTGGATCTAGGGTTGGATGGTAGTTTCTCCTCACTAAGGACTTAACCTTCAATCTTCTTGCTTGTGAAGGCTTTTAATAGTGCCGGAACCTTAGCACCATTACTCTTGGCTAATGTACTTGGTCTTGCTCTTTCTATGGGCTTTCTCGTTTGGCCTAGTATGTTCTCAGTCTTACTCCTTGAAGACTATGGATGGTTGCATGCAGTCATGTGTCCAAGTGGCATGGCACAACCAATACTACAAATAGACAACTGCAGTTAAAGATCTTCATATCCAGGTTTCAAATCCGTGTTCTAAACTGGAATTTGGTCGCTAGAGCCGTAACATAAAGTTCTTTTTGTTTTTGAGCTATCCTTGTTTCAAACCTGTATTCAAAACTGGAATTGGTTACTAGAGCCTTAACATAAAGTACTTTTTGTTTTTGAGTTACCGCCACAGTTATTACACTATATCAAGTAATCAGAGTGATGTTAGCATTTTTATTTCAATCTTACTTCTGCTGAGTTTTCAGTTACTTGTAATGCAAGTTGGAACTGCCAACTCGAGCTATCTATCTTGGACACAGACACAGTACAGTTAATAATATTTTCTGTTTTTGCTTTGGATCTACAATAGTATTTTGTATGAGTCACTGAGTCAGGATTTAATAGAGAGATATACTCATGAAAAATGTTCACCATGATGATTCTTGTATAAATGATGATGTTAATGGTTTTATTATTCTTAAAGGCCTGGATGGATCTTTAGAGCGGATCATTTGTGTTATCAGCTTACTTTCTATGCTCATTTTTTTCTGAATACTATCAATTTTTTAGGTTGCTGTATATGCAGAGTTCAGGAGAGACTGGGGAGAAGCTCTTAAATTGTATGAGGATGCCTATCATGCAGTGCGGGAGGTATTTGTTTCTAACACTACGAGTATCGGACCTTCTTACTTAGCCCCACTTAGGTAACCGTATCTCTTACGATCTATTTTGCAACTTGAACTTGAAAAGAACACGAGTCGGTAAATTAATTTCTGATGTAGAAGTCATAATCTTCTTATGTTAATTTATTAAGTAATGGCACTGAAAAGATTTGAAGAAAAGCTATTGAATAGTAAGTATTAACAAGGGTCGTTCATCAAATGCCTCGGCCCTCATCTCACTAATTCTGCTGGGATTGAAAATTTTCTTTCACTATGAGCTCAATGACTCCATGGAGTCATTTAATTGAGCTTTCCTAACATACATTATCGGCATAACTGTAGAGTTTTTTTTTTTTCACTCTCCTTTTTGGTAGGCTGCCTATTCTGCTTGTTATATTCAACTTGTCCTCTACAGCTATTGATTTCACTGGCATAGATAGTTGATGTGCTACTAGAGATGTACGGAAACCTATTACAGTTCTGCCTCCAGTTATGAGCATCAAGTTTGGCACATGAGATTAGTGAATGTTATGATAATTGTGTTGAAATTCGTACCGGTACTTGCAATAGGAACAATTTTAGTTTTTCTGATTCCACTTAACTAGGCCATACATTATTCATATTTTCTCTAAAGTCCCGAGAAATACAGTATACGGCACTACCCTTAACTTGTAGCGTAGAAAGATGAAAACTGTGGTTTATAATTTTCTAATGAATGCAAAATTTCTCAAGAGCAATGTACAAGCTTTTGTCTTATCATTACTATGCAATTTGTATACAGATGATTGGTGCATCAACAAGGTTGCCGCCAATTCAGCGCTTAGTTGAGATCAAAACAGTTGCAGAGCAATTGCAATTCAAGATATCAACCTTGCTACTACACGGTGGGAAGATTATAGAGGCAGTCAAATGGTTCCGTCGGCACATTGCTTCTTATAAGCCACTCGAGGGATCACCGGAAGTAATTTTTTTTCACTCCGAATGGTTAAGCAGACAATTTTTGGTATTTGCTGAGCTGCTTGAAACTAGCTCTGCAACTATCCAAAGCCCTACTTCTGCAGCTGTAGGTGCTGCTGATAGACCATCTGACTGGGAATTCTATCCAGCTTACTATTATCAAGTGAGTAAACTCACCCTCCTAGATTTGCATTTTCTTAATGTCAAACTTTCAGCAAAAAGTTGCCCCCCCCCCCCCTCCTTCCCACCTTGTGGATCTCTGTTGTGAGGATAGAAATCTCAACATATACATGACCACAATACTGTGTTCTCAGCCTAGAAGAGTGCTGTCTAGTGATATCTCAGTATTAAAGATGTCAAAATGGCACTTTTGGTTAATATTGTTATAAGATGCAGAAGCTTATGAATCAACTCGACTACTAGTAAGAGGGCATATTCATTCTCAACTGGCTTTTTTTTTCCTGTCACCTAGTATTGATACTCTTTTAAACTACCCTTAGATATAGTCCTTTATATGTTGTTGTTGGTATTCATACATTGATAATTCGGTTAGTACCCCACAACACACACTTCTGTATATGATTTTATTTTGTCCCTTTCCTTGATATGTTTAACATTAGGGTTAGCTAGGGATATTCCCCCTTTGGATATTGGGTTTTGGGTTTCACCCCTATGTGAGACTATTTTGAGGGATTATCTACTTGCCATCCATCTCGTTACTCTTCATCCATATGTTAGGGCCAAACTGAAGTTACTTTTTAATACCTAGTAGAATCAAATTGTATGTAGATAAATTTAATTTATTTTGACTCTCAAAATAAGTGTGAATTAAAATATACTTTTGAGATAAAGTTCATTGTAATAAAATTATTTTTCTTTTAAATTATTAATTTTTAAAGGGGTCAAATTACATATCTTCGTCAAGAATAATAGATGAAAAGGAATTCTTACTAACGACATGGTCAACAGGGAAGCATGCCCTCCAAAAAATGTCACGTGGGGGTAAACCTGATATCCACAGGACATTATGAAAGCTTCATTTTTCTTAATCTAGTTGATAGACGAGGATTATCAGTAATGATCGAGAAGTGATCCCATTTGGAGATCCGATGCTTATTCAAATTTAAATGTTATCTTGTTACAGCAAGCTGCTAGGCATTTGAAGGAGAAGCGAGCACGTCTAGAAATTGCACTGTCAATGTCAGACACTATTGATGAGTACGAATCTCTTGTGCCTTCTCTTTACGTGGGTCAATATGCTCGATTACTTGAACTTGGTGATACAGTTTCATTGCAAGTGTAAGTTTCTTACCAAGATATATGTCACTTGATTTGCACTATACTTATGGTGGAATTACTGAGATTGTGATATTTCTCTGCAGTCTTGCAGATGAGGAATATGTCCGCTTTGCTCTAGCCGAGGGGAAGAGGTTCCAGGATTCTGCTGAGACTATTGCTCTGCTTCAAAAATCATATGAATCATACAATAATGTAAAAGCGCAGAGGATGGCCTCTTATTGTGGGCTTCAGATGGCCAAAGAATATTTTTCATCAAGCGAGTTCAGTCATGCGAAACAGATGTTTGATAAAGTCGCAAGTCTTTACAGACAAGAAGGATGGGTCACTTTGTTATGGGAGGTATTGGCTTACCTGCGGGAATGCGCAAGAAAACTTGTTTCAGTGCAAGATTTTGTAGAATACTCTCTAGAGATGGCAGCCTTGCCAGTATCATCTACTGCTGGTCCCCAGTCATTTAAGGATTGTGGACCTGCCGGTCCTCCTTGCCATAAACAGAGAGAAATAATACACAACGAAGTATTTGAGATTATTCGAGAGGAATCTAGGATTACATCAAATGAAGAAGACCTTAATCTCAAAGTGAGTGGTGATCACCCTCTTCATCTTGAAATTGATCTTGTCAGTCCTCTTAGAGTGGTACTTCTTGCATCAGCTGCGTTTCACGAACAAATTGTCAAGCCACACGCACCAACTCCAATTACCTTGTCGCTGTTATCACAATTGCCTTATACGGTTGAGATCGAGCAGCTGGAAATACAATTTAATCAATCAGAGTGCAATTTTATCATTGTGAATGCCCAACGGCCTCAATCAGCTGTGATATCCAATATTCAACCTGGTCGTCGAGTGGAAACTGCTCCCTTTCTGGCGCTTGCAACAAATAAGTGGTTGCGGTTGACGTATGACATAAAATCTGGTAAGATTTGAGATTTTTTTTTACTGTTAGACCATGTCTTTCAAAAGTATGCCCACCCTCTAACCTTTCCCCACCAAGAGGATGGAAAAAATATTTTTTTTTCAAAATGAAAATAAAAGGATAATGAAAAGGATGGATGGATGGATAATTTTCCCCTACATACTGGGTGAAGCATGGTGTCAATTGCCTCCACGTGGTATGCTTGAACCTGCTAATGGCCTGAACTTCTAAGGACACTAGTTTTGCACCAGTTCATTGCATATGATTCCTTTTTTTCCTTTTTAAGTATTTTTTGTTACAAATTTATAAATTAATCTCACATTTTTTATTCAAATCATTAAATATAATAAAATGTTAATATAATTGCCCAGCAGCAGAGAAACTATTGTACCATTTCAAAGACAATCTTTTAATAGGCTTATTAGTAATAGAAACTCAGCAGTATATTATTCAGTTACGCATTTTGTAAAGTTCTGGAGATTGTGGAGCACATACAGATGTCTATGTTACTAGCAACCATATGAATGTAAAACTCTGATGTAGTTATATCTCGATGAGCTTGGAGGCGCTGATTAATTATATGAAAACGTATGTTTGTGCTCATTTATGATCCTGAAAGCTTCACCTACTAATAGTGAGGGATTCTTTTCATATTTTACATTTTTAACGAAAAACTGTATACTTTGTACCATTGCTCAAATCAATAAGACTATCAAAGCACCAGTATTCAATAAAACTGTATACTGCTAAAAAAAACACTAGTACAACCTCTTAATATTAAGTTCTTAATAGTTAGAATAATCGAACATTCTATAAAGTCGAGGGCGCCATGTTGCTTTAAGTTGTTAATATGTAATGCAGTAAACCGGAATCAGTCATTCTAAGTTGGAAGAAGTCCTTTTGTGGAATAGCTTCTTGGTTCAATGAAGATATGTTATTTGATACCGGATGAATAGGAATTTATAGGATCAATTCATCACCTAGGGATCTAGTGAAGGATAGAGGGCTTGGATTGTTACTCAACTAAGTCCGCCATAAGATTGTGGAATTAAAGGGTTGTTCACCACTCTACGGAATCCACCCAATAGATACAGTTGGATGGGAAATCAAATTATCGGGCTAGGTCAATTCAGAGCCACATATGGTGTCTGGTTAACATATAGACTTGTTTTCTTTGAACTAGTTCAATTTATGAAGCAGTTTGGCATATGGCATTATTCGTAAGTACTTTGGAAATTGGAGAAATTATACTGTCTCTTCGCCATAATTCAGAAGTACTTTGAAAGAGACTGGGAGAGCTTTGGGTGCTATCTTCACGAGTGCTTAATTTGCATTCATGTACATGCGGCAATTACTTGATGATGTTTTGATAGTGAATGTGGCGGTTGATGATATGGAGCCCAGAGGGATGGAGAAGCGGTCTTTGACTTCGTTTGGACTTTGAAAAGGCTTATGTTTGGGATAAATGAGAGGTTCTTAGCTCTTGATACAGAGAAAATGGTTATGGGAGTAGATGGTGTAGCTGGATAGAAGAGTGTTTTTCTTATATTTCTGTAGTTATCATCACTAATGAGGAGCCTAAGGAATGGTTTATTGCTACACGAGGGCTTAGGATGGGTGATCTTATGTCTCCGTTTCTCTTTTTACTTTAATCGTGGATGTCCCGAGTAAATTGATTTCGAGCTGTGTGGTTGGGGGTTTGATTAGTGGTTGCTCAGTGAGTAGAGTGTGCCATTAACAGTAAGTTCCTTGAACCGCTCCATGACTCCATGCCAGAACCCAAGCTCTGCAGCATAGCTTAAAAAAATACTAACATTGAGTCATCCAATAGGGAACGCCTGTTAACACAGCGCCCTGCACCAAATTGTCGCCTTTCACTTTCCATTTGGGTTCGAAACTAAATTCCTTGCCTCTTTGAAAAGCAATTTAACGATACTCACTTAGTTCAGAGTCTCCCATCTTCGGTATGCCGATGAAACCATTCTTTTCCTATCGGAGGGGTTATGGGGCTAGGAATTTGTGCTCACAATCGTACGCGTAATGCTACAGCCACCAAAGAAGTGCACACAAAAATCACGAAAAGCTTTGTTGGCAAATTTAATTGGTGCATTTTTTTAGCGATAGGGTCCACGAAATTTATAGTCAAATTAAATAAAGTCAACAAGGTTTTGTATACTTTTGGTCTATTTTTTTGGTTGCTCTAGCATTCTTCAATCTTATAGATCTTTGTGGTTGTATCTGGTTTGAAAATCAATTTGAATAAATGTGGATTTGTGGTGAGGATCAGATTTCACAAGGATATTCTTCTCTTATTGATTCTGTGTACCTGGACTGAGTAATGCGATGATTTTTCGGAATCAGTCTTTGTCATTCATTTTGCTTGAGGAAACGATTCAAATACTTAGCATCTGGTATCGGATCTAAGTAGAGACTGGATGGCTCTGCTAAATTACAGGCCTATTCTTGTTTTTTCTAATTGTGGTACATTATTTTTGTTGTTTCTCCTTTTTTCTTGGAGAGTAGTTTGTCCTCCTTTGTACATCCTTCTCTTCTCTAATAAATCATTCTTTTGTCAATACAAATTATTATAATTTTTAATAAAATAAAAAAAATAACCAGCAACCGAGTAGTCTGTGAACCTAGTGAATATGCCTTATCTGATTGTGATGAAATTCGCATCAAATAAGGGAATAACCAAGCTAGTTGTTTGATATCAAAATTATGCTGCCATGGACATCTCACTCACAAGTCGCAACTTTGTCAGTGATGTAGCATGAGATGCATCAATGGTAATGTCAAGCTCCTCGAAAAATAGTGACCGCCATGATTTTTGTTGATTTACGATGTGATTGGATCTACTTTTGGACAGAAAATATTTTCATTACCCCATCAATGATGAAGCTTTCTTAGGAACAAGGAACAGAGAGAGGGGGGGGGGGCGAGATAATCACTGTTGATGTTTGTAAGTTCTTGCCAACCTGAATCCTAATCGGGGATTGAAGTTATGGATCACTGATGCATTGTCGCAATGCATAGCCTTTTTATAAGGAGTCCATAGGATTTAATAAGAAAAATAATTTCTAGAATTCTCCTAGATTGCAATCCCGATTACTAGTTTATAAATCCTTACTCTAATGTGCACTCCTCTTGAACTCTCAATACTCTTTTTAACATTTGTTCTCATTGTATTCTTAATGATATGGGAATTTAACAAGACTGTTATAATTATGCAGAACAAAGTGGGAAGCTTGAATGCATATATGTAATTGCCAGAGTTGGACCCCACTTCAGCATCTGTTGTAGATCTGAAAGTCCTGCTTCAATGAACGATTTACCGCTCTGGAAGTTTGAGGACCGAGTAGAAGCTTCCCCAACCAAAGATCCTGCTCTTGCATTCTCTGGTCAGAAGGCTACCCAGGTTGAAGAAGCCGATCCACAAGTAGATCTTAAATTGGATTCCGTGGGCCCCGCATTAGTTGGAGAGAACTTCATGTTACCAGTGACTATTACTTCCAAGGGTCATTCCATTTACTCCGGAGAATTAAAGATCAACCTAGTTGATACCAGGGGTGGTGGCTTGCTCAGTCCAAGGGATACTGAAGCATCTTCTACAGACAACCTTCACGTTGAGCTTCTTGGATTATCTGGACTAGAATCTGAAGATGAATCTCAAAGTAGTAGCGATAATATCAGGAAAATTCAACACTCGTTCGGATTAATTTCTGTTCCATTTCTGAGTGTGGGTGATACATGGTCCTGCAGTCTAGAGATCAGATGGCACAGACCTAAACCTATTATGCTTTACGTGTCATTAGGGTATTCCCCAAATGACGGTGCACCAAAGGTTCATGTTCACAAGAGCTTGCAGATTGAAGGGAAAACCCCGCTTGGTATTAGCAATCGATTTATGTTGCCATTTCGGCGGGACCCTCTGTTACTTTCAAAAATTAAGCCAGTACCTGACACTGATCAGTTGCCATTGCTTCCTGCTAATGAAACTAGTATACTCGTTGTGAGTGCAAAGAACTGTGCTGAGGTACCTTTGAGGTTACTTTCGTTGTCTATTGAACCCGATGATGATGATGTCACTAAAAGTAATAGATGCACTATCCAACATGGAGAAGAGGATTTCACAGATCCTGCATTCATTGTGCCAGGAGGAGAGTTTAAGAAGGTTTTTTCCGTCATTCCAGACATGAATACTACATCTAAGCTGAAGATGGGAAGTGTTTGTTTAAAATGGAGACGGGATTTTGGATCAAGCCGGCCAACTTCATCTGAGGTTCTAACAAAACAAAGACTCCCTGATGTTCAGGTAGAATCGCCTCCTTTGGCTGTAAGTTTGGAATGTCCTCCTCATGCAATCCTGGGCGAACCCTTCACATACTACGTTAGAATTCATAACCAAACAAAATTACTCCAGGAGGTGAAGTTTTCATTGGCCGACTCACAAAGCTTTGTGTTGTCCGGCTCGCACAGCGACACAATCTTTGTTCTACCAAAATCTGAGCATGTTCTTGGTTATAAGCTTGTGCCACTGGCCTCGGGTTCGTTACACCTTCCTAAGGTTACATTAACCTCTCTGAGATACTCAGCAGGGTTTCAGCCCTCCATTTCTGCATCCACCATTTTTGTCTTCCCCTCTAAACCTCATTTCAACCCAACTGATGCAGCGATGAGGCTGAAATCCGTCACAGCTGAACAAATACCTGCATAAGATTGGTCTGTGGAGTTTGCTAAGTTTTGGAAGGATCTCTCATGCTCAGCTGCGCATCAGCAGGATCTAGTAGCTAATGCCGCAACATCTGTAATGAATGGAGTATAATCCGTGTTGTCTGCTCATTCCTTGGGGTGTATTCTTTTCGGGCTGCTAAGAGTTGGAAGTTAATATCCTCGTGATATGGGTTCTGTGCATTGTTCCCAGAGTGGAGTTGTATTGCTTTGCTAAGTCTGAAATAATATCCTTCAAGAACTCACGCCCTTCGATGACTTTCCACATTGTAGCCCAAACTCTTGGTGTTGAGCAAGGTCAAGTTTTTTCAAGTGCTAGTGTCAGTAACCTGTATCATCATCATATTGGTATGTATTCCTTGTAGATACACATTATTTTGAACAAAGATATGCATAATGAGCATCAGTTTGTGATTTCCCTCGCTCCTCTAGTTTTATGTTTATTGTTTTATGATTAGTGTTGTGATGTATTTGCCACTAGGTTGCAATAATTTATCCTGGTATTGGATATTTTCAGACATTATCTACCTTTCTTTATTAATAAAATAATGCCTCTAGTTTGGTAGACCTAAAACTAGGGTTGTCAAAATGAGTAAAATTAATTCACTTTAACCTACTAAACAGTTTAATTCAATTAAATTATATATTTATGGATGCGTTTGAATAGCGAGTTTTTGGCACTGTATTATTTTGTTTTGTTTTTTATTTTTATTTTTTATTTTCTCCTATTCACGTTTCTCTTTTTGCCCCTGATTCTCCATTAAGTGACTCTGCTGCCCTCATCTCACAAAACACCACCTAACCTTACAATCACCCACCCTAAATTAAATCCCCCGACCCGCCCCCTCCCACCCAACCCTGATGCCCTTCTCCCTCCTTATTCCCCTTCTCCCTCGCGAGATCTCCCAAACAACGATCTTCTCCCTCATTAAACTCCGGCCACTTCTTCGTCCTTCAAACCCCACCGGCCAAAATGTTCACACCTGCTATCATCCCAACCTCCACCCACCGCCGCCTTCTCCCTTTCCTCCATTAAATCCGGCGGCATCTTATATCCCCGCCCATCTTCCTCTCTCCCAACCACCTCTTCTTTTCCCATTCCACCATTAAATCCGGTGGCACATCCCTCCTCTCGTCCACCTTCTTCATCTCTCTCAACAACTTCAAATTCCTCCTTATCTCTCTACCATCGGCAGCATCATCACTCTTCCTCCCCCGTCACTTTCTCAAATATGGGTTTATTTTTCTGTTTTTGGAATGATGGATGGTCATCTCTGCCTTTTAAAAGGTCTAAAATATCCCCTTGAAACCCCCCGGGGATTACCCCTTTTAGTCATTGTCCAGATGAGTAAAAGGCAAAAAAAAAATCAACGTATGGGTCGGACCGGCGAGGATTCCACTAGAGGTGGTTTTCTTGCTTTTTTTACCTGGGAATTGCATGTCCTTTTGTCTTTTCATGGTGCTTTTGTATCCCCTTGACTGTCTCGGATGTCCTTGATGTTCCCTTAACTTTGGAATGTGTCTAAGTGGCTTATCTTTATGCCCAAGCTTGCCTATAAAATACCTACACATAAAAGCGCATTACGAACTGAAGAACATAAATAAATCAATCGCTTAAACTCATTGAATCAATCGATTACACAACCATAATTTCTAACATCGGTTGCATCTTCCCTCTAGGAAAGATGAATTTAGCTACCCATCGACATAATAAGAAAACAAGAAATAATCAATATCAATTGAATAAAACTTGATTATGAATAAACGATGAATAGTTAATTCCAATCTCTAAGAACAACGATGTGTCAGAAAGTTGCTCTCTTCTAAAGATCATATCAGTTATGATGAAATACTATGTGATTTGACACGATGCCCTAGGTTTAGTACGCCTTAGGGTTTAAATAATTCAATGGGAGATATTCCATTTATTCCTAATTAATGAAACTAACTAAATTACATAAAATAGATAATAGTAATAATTATAATAATAATAATGATAATAATATGTATTTCGGAGTCTTCGACTGATAACTGGTGTTTCAGGTACGAAATTGAGAAGTCTTGAACATGCGTGACAGAGCTGACATGCAAATTGAAGCAACACAGAAAAGGTCGCACCGCTATTGCGCTGGCTAAGCGCTGCAGCGGTGGGCCGTTTTCCTGTAACTTTTAGAATTTTGCACTTTAGCCCCTTGAAAGTCTAAAATTTGTAAATTTGCACCTAACTACCTAAAATCACATATTGTAAAGTCCAGCTCTATCATTGAGTCACCCCTTAGATTCCCCATAAAACTCTTAAAATAGCTCAGTTTTAAGTTAGGATTGAGTATCTAGATAGGGTATAAAATACACCTATCATTATTTTTATTTTTAATTTAAGCACGCAAAGCAGGTGATTGATTGTAATTATTAAACTGCGCTAATATTTTTATTTGTATTTTGGGTTGTCAATTCTGAATCTGAATATCAAAATGTAAACT
The DNA here is from genome assembly GCA_025631175.1 of Iris virginica. Taxonomy (NCBI): domain Eukaryota; kingdom Viridiplantae; phylum Streptophyta; class Magnoliopsida; order Asparagales; family Iridaceae; genus Iris; species Iris virginica. The sequence goes on from JAOTQG010062511.1 coordinate 12,778, forward strand.
AAAACGCAAGTAATGAAAACGAATCACAATGGTAGATTAGTGGGTCTATGGAGAATCTAGGCACTCAAGGGAAGGAGCGCTCATTCGGAGGGTGGATTACACTCTCCACTCTCCAAATTGGAGAGTGAGTGAAAAATAAAAATAATTTTTTATCCCATTAATTTAGGATCTAAAAATGGTATGATCAGTTTATTCCATGATTTAACTGATAGGATCAATCTATTCCTTGATTTTAGTAATTTTAATTTTAAAAAATTACCAAATTAATTATGTACAATTTCGAATCTGAAATATTCAAAAATTAAATGTATGAGCATTTAGACAAACACATATATTAAGTTAAACAAACACATATGTGCATTAAGATAAATACATATATGCATTAAGATAAATGTGTATGTGCATTTAGATAAACACGTATGTGCATTTACATAAATACGTATGTGCGTTAAGATAAGCACATGTGTGCATTTAGTTAAATACATTTGTGTATTGAGATAAACACATATGTGTATTGAGATAAAAATATATGTGCATACTTATTTGCATTAAGTTACATACATACTTATATACTTATGTGCATTATGATAAACAAATATGTGAATTAAATTAAACACCTATGTACATTAAGAAAAATGCATATGTATCGAGGAACCAAACTTGCACGCACCCTTGATTTTCTCTAATTTCTGCAAATGGGGGAACCAATTGAACTATGGGGAATGTCTACCAAGTTATAATCAGGGGTTTCTTCCTTTCCAAATCCATCTCCTTCCCTCTCTTTCCTCTTCCTCGAAATCTCCGTTAACTCTGTATACGCTACCCCCCCCCCCTTTGATTCTTCACACTCCGTCGCATCTTCACATTTCGCAGAAAAGAAGAGCCACAAATCTGGTTCCAATCTCACGGCCTTTCAATATCCACGGAAAGAAAAACCAGATTTGACGTCTTCAAGGTGAGATGAACTGTTTTGGTTCCATTTTGTGGCAGTGTTAAAAGAAGGGGTAATGGAGATCAGAGGAAGGGAGAGAGTTGAGGGGTTGATTTTTGCAGAGGAAGGTGGCGCCGAAGGCTGCGCCAAAAAGTGAATATTGAAGATGAATCGAGGAAGAGGAGGAGGAGAGAGTAACAAAGATCTGAATCTCCGTCTGATCTCCAAAATAAGAGAGGGAATTGGGTTAATTTTCGGAATTGTATTTTAGTTATTTTGGATTGTATTTTGGCCCCCCACTTGTACATTTGAAAAGTATAATTTACTCTCCGAATGGGCACTCCTAGGTAGGAGCGCCTAGGCGCTCATCGGATTTTTCCACGGAAGAGCATTCACTTTTCAAGTTTCCCCCAAAACGAAAAATCAAAAATTTTCTCCTCACGACTTCCGTCGTTTTTCCATAGTCGACGACTACTCCCCTTTTCATTTCTCCATCATCGATCATCTACTGCTGTCGATTGTCGAAATGGTTAGTCCTACTCTCTCTCTGTTAAGGGTTTTTGCATTTTTGAGTTTTCATGTCATCCATGAAAAAGATGATTGCAATGAGAGTGATGGAAATGGAAAGAGATGTTTTATTTAGTGAAATTTTTTTGATTTATTGGCTTATGTAATATTTG
>JAOTQG010062622.1:0-14387 GCA_025631175.1 Iris virginica
TCTAACAAATCCGTCAAAAAAACCCTATTTCGAAACAAAAATGTAACGTTATGGCCTATTACGAAATTTCTGGAACCTGGGGACTCGTTTCGAAACCCCCACGGAAACTTTGGGGCCTAAAATGAGATTAACCCATATCAAATATACATACATGTGAATTCTATAGGCTTAAACCTACCATATATTTTTGAGATTTTCATTTTTCCTGGTGATGTAAGAACACCAATTAGTTCTAGTTCCTAGCTAAGGTGCTAAGCTCAGCTGAGCAATTATATGTTAGTGGAACATTGTCTTTGGAGCTGGTTACTTTTTAGGCTTTGCACTCAGTTTGTGAATTCGATTCACATCGAATCGTTTGCACCCGTCTTGAATCGATGCATAATGCTTTCATTAGCCAAGCCACGTCAAGCTCAATTTTCAGAATCGTCATATTTTATGAGTCCAACTCGTCTCGACTTGCAAGGCTCGGCTCGGCTCGTTAAGGCTCGAGTCGATTCATCATTAAAAGATTTAAATTTCAATTCAGGAAAATAATTTAAATTAAATGTATATTTGATGTGCATTTAGCGGCAAAATGGACCGTCTTCTTTTATTCATGCATAGACTCCAATCAGCACTAATGCTAAGTTGACTCTTAAAACTTATCACTGCCTTACTCCGGAAGTGAAAACAAGAGATTGCAAGATAAACTGTTATACTTGTTGAGACACCACTAAAAGTCCGTCAAGACCTATAAAAATCCGTCAAGACTTGGCCTTTGGGCCATATCCTTTATTGGGCAAGACTCGCGAAAACTTGTCAAGATTCGTTAAAAGTCCGTCAAGACTCGTTAAAAAGGTCCGTCAAGATCCGTTAAGGTTTGTAAAATTTATGGCTCGCAAAGTCTCACGAACGCTCGCGAGCATCTTGCGCGTCCGTCACAAGCCAAACCAAATCTATTTATTTTAGGTTCGACTCAAATTCATTAAAAAACAACTCGTGAAATTTTTTGAAAAGATTGGTTCGAGGCCGTTAAAATTCGACTTGATTCGACTTATTTACGGCCCTAGCTCTAGCTGTGCATGGTCGAAAACTGTTCTACGAGGAGCTTAAAATGCCACTATTAGGCCATGTTGATTGCATTATTGCTCTGTTTAACAAAGCAAAGGAGGTGTAGTTCTGCAGATGCTTTATCATCAAATCAGGTTGGAAGCATCTACAACAATGTGCTCAACTCATGCTGATACAATGAACTGGCTCAACAAGATAATCATGCCAGTTGCGACCTGCTCGGTAATGGATTCTCATGCAGAAATGAGCAACTGTTGTAAGTTGAAGAGCAAAGCTCAGTAAGATCTCACAATCAAGAGAAAAAGGAAAAACTGTTTTATTTTTCACTCTCAAGTTGAATACGAATTGTAAAGGCGTCTGTTCACAGTAATACAATAATTGCTGAAAATGCTAAATATTTATTATGAGAAGTTCATCGAGCTCGCCCAACAATGGTCCTTATAACACTGTACTTGCGAACACTGCCGAGACTCGTCATCTTTCATGCCCACCATCTCAAAAGGGAACGAAATGAAACATGAAAAAGACAAACTGAGATTATCATATGGCGAAAATGATTGCTTTTAAATTATGTATGGTGTTCATAAGTCACATTATACAGGAACCCCAAAAGGAGTGTCACTATTCAAGCGTCAAAAGGTTTTCACTTTTTGTTGTTATCAAAACTTTTGGGAGGTCGGCATAGCCAGAGAAACTCCAGAGCTACTCGGTAAATCTTTCCACTGTTCAGTCACCGTCTTGATTTGGGTGAAAAAGTTTACACCAGCCGTTTAATAGCAAAGGTGTCAAAAGAGAGAAATCAGTTTTCACCTGTCCTGCCTCGATCTCAGTTTGAAATTTCCTTGCAGCTACGCCAGATGTGGTAAAAATAGCAGCTCCATTGCCATATCTGCAGAAGACTTTGCAGTATGTAAAGACAAAAACTTAAAGAATGATATTATGTATTAAATATAACGCTGGATGACCTACTTATTTCTGCTGACAATATTTGTAGCTTCTTCCAAGCTGTCAGCCTGAAAAAAGGGTGCAACAATAAAGATTAACCTTAGCAAAGCCTCTATCACGATTGAAAGGCTCTCCTCAATTATCGAAGAAGTGGGAGAAAACTAATGAGCAGACCTGCATGCAAAGAAGAACTGGCCCAAAGATTACCTCCTGCACAAGCCCAATTTCAAGTTAAAGCCAATGTTCACTTCTCCAAGCATTAAAATACAGTCATCTTGGTTCTGGAAGTGTAATGTAAGAGATGTGAGAACATGAAATATATACCTTGTAACATTCCATATCTGCAGTGACACCAGATAAAATAGTAGGCCCAACAAAGTTCCCTTGCTCATATCCTTGAACCTGCTCATCATCAATGTATGATGGAGTTAGGTTATTTCTGTGGATAAAAACTTGCATTGCACACCATAACTTATTCACTGTGTAGAAGTCTAGTTAGTTTGTTTGGCCAGCAGTAACTAGCAGTACAGAACTTAGCTTGTACAATAATAGAAGAAGAAGAGTGTTTATATTGCCTCCAATATCACAGTTACATGCACACCAATCCATATTTTAGTACAGGTACAAAGAGGAGAGGTGATGGGAACCATGGTAATGTGTCTAATCAGGACAATCGCCAATGAGGGGAACCATGAAAAGAGAAGGTGCAACTTAAGCAAGAACTTTAACATTTGTCCACCCTCATCATGTCGATGCAAGTGGATATTATCACATGGACCAATTCAGAGAAAGAATATAAACCAAGTTACATTATATCGGAAGAACTTTGAAAATATGAAACCAGAAAAACATATGCGAGATGAAGCATTATAGGGAAAATACCACAATATTTCTTCCTTCAAGCAATAATCTGGCTCCATTTTCAACTCAATCCATCCTGAATTAATCTGCATGCCCGTTCCTTTGCCTACGAGTGCAGAAAGATTCACCGCAATATAAAGTTATAAACAGTGATGTGAGACAGAAATATGGATTTTGCAACTCGTGCTAATAACTTGGCACTGACCCTAAGCGCTTTAACCCCTATGAATGCTGTCAGTACATATGTACCTGTTTGCTAATTACAGGACCAAGGAGATATAAATCCAGTAAAGCATCAATGGCTTGCTGATGTTGCTCCACTCTTCGATGAGATTCAAAAACATCTATCTGTGGCGGCTTTTAATTTAGTGGCTTATTTACCAGAAGACATGGTGCCGAACAGGATTGGACCTCCAGATTCTGGGGAGATGTCTGTTAACAGTTTTAACAGTGGAAACCAAATTTGAGCTAATGCCTAGTGCCTTCATCTAGTTGTAAGGTTTCAAGTTAGTTACTTAATTGCCCCCCTTCTTGTAATTGCTTTTGGTATTAATATTAATAAAATCTCCGGGTAACGCCTGGAGTTTTGAAAAAAAAACAAATAGTAATGAAGTTGAAGATTAAGAAGCTAGATTAATCCCCGGGGGCCGTGATATACCAGCTATACATGCAGAGGCAGTTGATTGTGCCATTTGCCTAGCTTCAGGATGTACCAAGGAGATGACATTTGGAAATATTGGAATTTCAGTCAGGACCCGTGCCGAGGATGTAGCAGATGCATTGAAAAACCTGCCAGAAAAAGAAGCGTATTCGGAGTTGTGCTCTGTATTTCTGTTTCACATTCCCAAAGCATCTCCAAGATTAAAAGCAAAATCGAAGAGCAGATAGATCCATGGAAGAAAAGAAATCAAGGAACCGATGAGCCATTAAGTCAATGATACAACTGTTTACTGTTTCTGGATTGCATTGATGATGCAATAGATCTGCAAGACTTTAAATTTCATTGCTCAAACACATTCAGATCTGTGTTTATCTAATCCTATCACTGAGAGATCAGATCTAGCAGCTGTTGTCATGATTTTTCTCCTTTTGATTGTTCATGGTAACTAGCAGCTGTTGGATTTCTGTGAGTGCATGCTCCAAACTCTGTATTCTCACTTCATTCTCTTCTTTACTTTTCTAAAGTACTTCATGAATGCTCTCCGATCTTCTTTCATGGCCTTCTATGCTCCTCTCTATCGTTTGCAAACGGGTTCCTTCAGCCATGACCACAGTCCAAGAAATGTCTGCTCTGATACCACTGTAACAGCTCGTGCAAGGTTCCAAGATTGAACAGAAAATTTCCATAATAGATTTACTAACAAAGATGATAACTTTCCATTGATACAAGGAACAATTACACTAAGGAATGGAAGAACAAGGCTACTGGAAATGGTAAAGCTTACTGCTAGAACACTAAGCTATGATTACAGCTAATGATTAACTAATCTAAGTTGAAACTTGCTTCTAATCTCTGGAAGGTTTTTCAAGGCTTCTGCAACATCCTCCGCATGTCTTCCAGAAATTCAAATCTTAGTGAATATCATATCCTTCATACACTCTGAAGCTCGGCTAATGGAAGAATTAACTGCCTCTGCCTGTATTGCTGGTGCTGCAGGCAGCACACTATCTTCACAGAATACACTGTTACTTGTCGAAGGCATTTGTACAGGCTTAATTTCCAACCTAGACTTTTAACTCTTTCACAGAATTTGGATACCCGTACATGTTACTGCATCAAGTCTTCCGCTAAATACCAACACTAAATCAAAAGCCAAAACTCTGTTTGAAGTTTCTTATTATCCTGGAGGACTTGTCCAAGATCAGCTCGTAGCGGTTGCCTTTCTGACCTTTAGTGACACTTCAAAGTCGGAAAAGTAATGGTGTATTCAACATTTTTTCATCAGTAAACTATTTCTTTTATCCTAGAGTTTGAACATATGCTCCTCGCTAAGAATTTGATCCCTTCATAGTTCATAATCATAGCAATGCAGAGTTTAGTGCCTTGAACATGTAAGAAATTGAGCCAATGAACATGCTCATTTGGCACCAAGTATATGGGAAAATCAGCATTCATGTACATAACCTCAAGGGTGCAATAACGAAAGAAGTGCATAACTGGAAATGTTGAAAATGGCTAAAGATATTCAAGATGCCATCGCCAACTCAAATATTCTTAACAGAGGTCAAACCATGTTATCATTTACACCAATTTATATGCTGCATATAAATTCACAGCAAATATGGCTTCACAAGAAACCACAAATATGGTATTCTTTGTATACAAATAGTACATTAATATATAGATGGTATATCAACAAGTTGTATGCAAGAGATTCAGAGCTAACATGTTTATTTTGTAGTGAAAAAATCTAGAACACCAAGTCCATGATTGAACAACTGCCAAATGCGCCATGGAACCATCATGCCTTTAACTTCAAATCCCAACTCTCATCACGACAGTCCATTGCTAATGTCAACGTAGCATTGCCTCCTTAGCTGGCAAGTAAGGTCAACTAAGAGCTATTAAATTCTGAACAAAATTCAAACTTCAGCCATGAAATAAGCAAAATCCTAGACTTGAAAGAATTGCATGACTGTCAAACTCTGATTTGCTGAAGGGAGTAAAGACAATTGGCTTCAAATAGCCAAATTTAAGCGATAGGCATGTGCAGTTAGGTTGTGACCATAACCTAATCTTTTGCCCTTACACAACCACACATTTGCTTCTCTTTGAAACCGATACGAAGTCAAGGCAATGGAACTTTTTGAGGCTATAACAAGCCGTAAAACATTATTCTACCATGGAATATATGAGGGTACGAGAGTGACACATTTCAACATATATCAGTGTCAAGAAAATATCCCAGCTATATAGCGTAAAAGTATGCAAAGAGGAATAAGAAGTAAACCCTTACCTAAAGGTGCAATACTGTTGGAACTGATCTTTGAAATCCTGGGGATTTTCCAAGGCTTCCCACCAAGTTTTCTCTGTTTCAATGGAAATTAGCTTTGACCCACTATCTTTTCTGAATGGTAATCTTTTCAGTTCTGGACATCCATGTATCCTCAGTTTCTCCAGAGAGGGCCACTCAAGTAAGTCATTTGCTAAAACACTTCGCAATTGTGGCATATCAAGAAGTACTAGTTCCTTTAGCTTTGAAAAGATCGGTGGCCCAACATTCCTAGATTCTGTAATTATCTCCTCGATTCCAGAACAATTGCTTACTTCTAGATGTTGTATTTCAGTGAGTTGTCGAACAACATCATAAGAACAAACCCCTTTCAATATCGGACAGCTACTCAGAACTAGTGTCTTCAACTTGCACATGCTCTGCATGGGACCTTCCCAGATGCTTGTTAAGTCTTGCAGATTTTTAATATGTAATCTCTCTAGATTCGGTAGTAATGAGCTGCCTATAACATGGTTACCATCTACGATTGCTCTTATCTTACTACAGTTTTCAATGAAACAACCTCGAATCTGATTCATGCTACCAGGGTCAAAGCTAGACAGATGCTCAAGTTTCTTATGGTTTACTAATTCAAATGCATCAGCATCACAAAGCATCTGAGAAACTGCAAGATCACCGACATCACCATCACAGTATCTCACATACCTTTGGTACAACGAAAACATGGGAATTTGAGGATGTAAAGACATTTGACCGCCAATAAAAACTTGAAATGAAGTGAAGTTGAAGTTATCTTTTCTTTGACAGAAGCTTCTAAGGTTGTCTTCTTTCGGGAAATAGATTTTCGGGGCAGCATCCACAACTTCGATCACATCTATGATCTCATTTTGACAGCAGAATTGAAGCACAGAAAGTTTTGTCAAGGTATCAATGTGTGTTATCACGTTACTTAGCAGCATGTGGAATTCGTCCTTTACATCAATCACCAACTCTGTCAAGGAAGAAATCTTAGAAATCACTTGGCAGTTTGAAATTACATTCTGGAGGTCATTCCCATTACCAAACATGACAAAAGACACAAGTAACCTCCTTAACTGAATCAAACTCTGGATTTGAGATGGGATAGCATAGAGTCCGCTGCCACGAATATCAAGAACTTCAAGTTGTTGCAGTTCAGTTATTTCCAAAGGCATCTCAACTAAATCAGCACAACATGTCAAATACAACACCTTAAGGCTGGCCAGCTTCAATAAAGAAAGGGGCAATGAGGCAATTCCTGTACAATACAAGTCCAAAACACGAAGATTTTCCATTTTCTGAAAGAATGCAGCAGGAATTGTTTTCAGCTTCGAATTTTTCTGTAGAAAAAGAGTCGAAAGTGTGGAACAATCAGGCTCGTCGGGTAAAGTATCAACTTTACTATCAACCAAAGAAATCCACCTCATCTCTGTCCAATGTTCAACATCTGGAATTTTATGTACTGCTTCACCCGATTTCACCATATTTTTACATCTTCCATCAGCTGATAAATTATACAATGCCGCCTGCCGAATTAATTTGTGTATCTTAATGTAGTGCCTACATACAGTTTCCTCAAGTAGTGACACCATCTTAAGATATTCCAATATATTACGCCCATTAACACGGCACTCCTCATTATCATTGTTGCCGAGGAGATGTTCAGCTGCCCAGTTGTCTAATAAATGACGCTTATCAATTTTACTGTCTTCTGGATACATTGCACTATAAAAGAAGCACTCTCTTCGAGGGCCCGTTAAATAATCGCAGCAGAAATTCATTAACTTAAACATTTCGCTCATGGAATCATCACCCTTTACAGGCCAGTTCCTTAAGTTCTTTAAGCCATCACGCCAGCTCTCTTCAGTCTCTTTAACCCGAAATGCACCAGCTGCCACCTTTATCATGAGTGGATGATAACCACACAAATTAACTACCAAAGGCATTAGCCGATTGATGTATGGGTTCTCTTCAAGCTCCCTGCAACCAAGAACGTTTTTGAACATGATCAGTGCTTCATCCTTTTTCAATTTTGCCACATTGGTGTGCCTGTTTGCTATCGAGAAACAGACATGACGAAGCCTAGTTGTCAGCACAATCTTGCCAGTATTCTCACCTATTGGAATTCCAATTTGATGAAAATCGAGATCTTCCTTGACATCATCAAGAAGCAGCAAATACTTCCTACACTGCAACTCTTCCCTCAATCTATATGCAACTTCATTAGAGTGGCTGGAGTGTTCTGTATCGAGATTCAGTCGTTGGACAATCACCTGCTGCAAATGCTCAACGCCCAAGTTCTCCTTGCTCCCTTCTCTTGAAATGGTCACCCAAATAACGATATCAAACATCTCAGCAATTTTATCATTGTTATTCAAGTTCTGCATTATGGCCGTTTTCCCACTTCCAATTAATCCTTGTATTCTGATCCCTGTAACATTTGGATTAGATAGCCAACTCAAAATCTGGTCCAGTGGCCCCTGGAGTGTTGGAATATTTTTAATTTCTGGCGCTATCATCTTCACAACCCGTGCAGGTTCTTTGACGATTAAAAAGTCCCCCAACTGGTTGCTTTCCTCCACATAATTCAAAACTTGTAAACCCTTTTTCCTCATCTTCTCACTGAAATTTGAACGCGGATGAATACAAAGAAACCTCGATCGTTTGGTTTCCTTTTTGTATTCGCTCATTAAGATTTTCACTTCATCTTCGACCTTTAATACCTTGCCCAACCAGTTGTTGTAGAGGTTAGATGTTTTTTTTGTGGTCTTAAATCTGCCAACTATATCTTGATGATCAGCCCTTTTTGCATGCAACATCTCCATTGCCTCATTTAAAGCTTCATGAATCTCATCTAGATCATTGGAACTGGTGATTGTTTGCCTGAGTGGATCCCATATTGCGGCCTTAGCTTGGAATAGTGCTGCTGCTATACCAGCACCCGCAGCTACAGCTTCAGCCATAGGTTATCGTCCAGCCTGCCAAAGAAGTGCAGAATCATAAACATCACGCATAAGATCGAAGGTAGTTATATTACGTAAAGCTGTCAATTTAGGAGCATCCAGGCTTCAGCTAATTAATGATTGGTAGAATAGTTAAAGGATCATATAAATTGTTTCGCAATGCTTATTACACAATATAGATTTATATTTTTGATAAACTGTGAAGCCAAACTCAGGCAGGTCAAGGAGAACTAAGTGGGTTGAACTGGCACAGAAATCATTTGCCCAAACAGGAGGCTTAAGTAGTCGGCTTCAATACTGTTTGTATTTTAAAGTGGTCACAACCCAAAAGGAATTAGCAGCATGTATATTTCAAAAAGAGAATTAGTGGTAGGGTAGAGTAGAGTAGCTTCATTAAACTTTATTGAAGCAATCAACATAATACTAAATGAATGATACACATAAGGCCAAACATTGTTCAGCGACTAAACTTTGCTCTTTCCTAAACAAGCGATGAATCTATTTTTTCCTTTCCGTTCATATGACTATATTCTCAATAAACTTTCATCAAGTCAAATCGATAACTTCTACTATATAGGATATTGTATGAAAAATGTCTAGTTGAATGCCATATTAACACTTTTCTGCTAAATGTCAATGATAAGCCAAAGGTTGACTTTTACATTGACTTCCTTTGTAAGCAATTTTTTTCATCTTAGGGTCAGTACAATATGCTCACTCTGCATCTCAAACCAGCACGAGGTACTTCGCTTGGTTTCATCATGATGAATATACATCGAATCCAACCATCATCCCCGCAGCTCATGACATACATCCTTTCTTCTCTCTTAGCTCAAGAGCAGGTGCTGTGTCACCAAGCTTGCATTGGGGAACTGAAGGATGACTTGGCCCACCAACTAAGGAGCGGCACCTAGTGACCATGAAGATCGTGAAGTATGAACATGATTAATATGTTCATTTATTAAGGGAGGTGGCACTCCTTACTATGAGTGCCTACCCTCTCGGTATACCAACTGCCCACCAACATTGATTGCACCAGAACTACAAGCAACAGTTGACAACGATCTCCAACCTTAATCTACTATCAAACTGACATCTAAGAGCTCTCTCTCTGATTTACCTTTTCTCTCTTTTCTCTCCAATTTCTTTCATCTCTTTGCACAAATCTAAACATCCCTATATAATTTCATATTGGACTTCCCTTACCTCATTTACATATCTTTCATTCCCGTTCAAGTTTTGTGAAGTTCTCATGGGTGAAGCCTCAATTGAAGGTTCTGGCATGGTGGTTATGGAGATAGTGTTCTGACACTATTAAAGTATCAATGAAGGTGGTGCCAAAGCTAAAGCTAGCTGAATTGAGATGTGGAGATCCTGTGACTAGTTATAATTGAGAAGTTTGTGTAGTGGTGAAACTTGAGAGAGACAGAAAATGATGTTCAAATAACTCATTAGTCAGAAAATTACCTGCAGCAATTTCAATACAAGAAAAGGTAATCAACATTTATGGTACATATAATTGATGCCGCCAAATCCAGCATTTTCCATCTAAAGTTTAAACTGCCATTATGGAAAAGAGAGAGAACAATCACTCAGACGAATAATAAAATATACAGCTCTCAAGTACCAGCATGTACATTCATCACATGCCAGCTAAATTGAAGTGATAATGTGCCCTAACTGCATATATTTATTCACAGTAACACATTTAATCAGATACATAGTTGGTTATAGAAGTAAGTCTAAAACCAAACTAGGCAAAAGAATTATAATTCATTGAAACAATTGGCAGTGTTGTTGTTCGTTTGGTTGGAGGGGTGGGAAATATGACTGTTCAATTTTCTACCCGTAAGGGGTGGAAAACACTTTTTCCGTAAGTGGAAAGTGGAGAAGTTTCATTTTCACTTATTTGGTGTGATATGTAGGAAGGAAAGAGAAGGTTTGGGAATGGTATAGAAAGCTTTAATTCTTCTTTCCACTTTTCCCTCCATTTTCATCTCATTTTAGGGGTGAAGTTTTCCTAAAGAAGAGGTTTTTTCATTTTCCTCCACTTTCCCCCCCACATTTACCCTCCAACCAAACAAATGAAAATGAATGCACCCCTCCAATTTCCCCTCCTTATGTTCCACCCTGGAAAGTGGAGAAGTTTCATTTTCACTTATTTGGTGTGATATGTAGGAAAGAAAGAGAAGGTTTGGGAATGGTATAGAAAGCTTTAATTCTTCTTTCCACTTTTCCCTCCATTTTCATCTCATTTTAGGGGTGAAGTTTTCCTAAAGAAGAGGTTTTTTCATTTTCCTCCACTTTTCCCCCCACATTTACCCTCCAACCAAACAAATGAAAATGAATGCACCCCTCCAATTTCCCCTCCTTATGTTCCACCCCTCCTGTTTCCCCTCCAACCAAACACAACATTGGTAATCAAGAGCTAGATTGCCTCCTTAGTTGCTAAGATTTACCCTAGTTGAAATTTTCAAGAGAAAAATCAAAGCTAGATTCTTGAAGATAGACAAAACCTTGATGGATAAGAACAGTAATATTCTATACATATGCTTGCCATTGAGAAGTGTATAGTGTAGAGCTAACATTGCCCACTTCTGACTAAGACTTATCCGTATATGGAAGGATCAACGTTTAAAGAGCATGACATCAACATAGAAACACCATTAACATGAAAACATATTACAGTTTCAGCTCCGAGCCAACAGTCAACAATAAGTCAATTTGCTTCCGAGCTCTTTCCATTTTATCAAACTCAAGCAGCCATAAGCCACAGGTATCTCCCTGCTATTAGTACGCAGGATTCTTGAAAAGCTATTCAACCAAGGCAAGCTTCCAACTGAGACCCAATCACTGGCAATCAGGCGCTCAACCTCTCCCCCCCCCCCACCTCCAAATTCCCCTCTTCCCCTTCCCCAATCACCATCGTCCCGACTCTAAAGGAATCATTGTACACCACATTGCGGAAAGTAAGTAACGACATACTCCCTCCATCCCAAAAAATCTTCCAATTGTACATTTTACGAAGTTCAAGGAAGAAGCTTTATATGTTTGCATCATTTTAAAATTACACAACAATGTTTTCCTTTTTTTAGAAATGGGAAAGATCATTATGGGGAAAAAGAAAATATTGGGAAGATCTTTTGGGGACGGAGGAAGTACATGACACACACAAACATGGGAAGAGATACCTTTCTTCAGACCTATCAAACCTCTGGAAAAGCCATAAGTAGAACCCCTACAAGACCTGCTTGCTTTTCACCATTGATTTAGTTTTGAACTTCATAATAATTACTACCCAACTACGATCTGCAAAAGATCAAAGCCTCAAAAGTAAAACAACGGAGTAAAAATAAAGAAACCGAAATCAAACAAGCAGAAGAAGAAGAAGACGAAACAGTTGACCGAGCAGTCGACTTGAATGAGAGTGGACTTACATAAGAAAGCTTTCTCACTTTTCAAATTATGAGCTCAAGACTCAAGAGGTTAGTAACAATAGGGAAGAGATTTTAGCGTGATTTCACGTCTTATCTTCACCTGGGTTACCTCCATTTCTATCTCCTTCCTTCCTTCCTTCCTTCCTTCCCTCTCTTTCTTGCTGTTAATGCAGCTGAGAGTAATATATGACCCGTATGAGCTAATATCCCACTAGTTTTTCTTGCTGTTAATGCAGCTGATGACATGTATTAGCTAATATCCCGCTAGTGTGCAGGAGATTAACCATGTTCTTCATATTTACTTTTTAAAATATTTTTATTTTTTATTTTTTAATATTTATTTGAAGGAGTAAAAATATTAAATTATATATTTAAAAAGTATTTATACATTTAATACATGTAAAAAATAAATATATAATACTTGAAATATTGATTAGGAAATAATTAAGATGATAATTAATTATCAAGCACATTTTTCTATACATAATTTTTACATTTTTACTCCTTAAAATAAATATGTAAATAAAAAATAAATATATTTTAAAAAAATAAATACGGGAACATTACTAACCTCCTACTACGATTAATGAGGATATTAGTTAATCCCTTCTCATATATATATATTGTTTATTTTTAATATATGTATTTGGTCGATCCTAAGGTAATTTGCATAGTCACCTCTTGTAATTTGATCAATTTTTATGCTTTTCTCGTGATTTAACTATTATATGACGCCTACCCCTGATCTAAATTCATTTCTTTTTATAAGGGTAACATAGTCATTTTAAATTTTAGTTATCAAATATAAATGATTTAATTCTTTTTTATAATTATATGTTATTATCTAATTAAAACGTTAAAGAAAAAAAGTAAACCGTCAAATTAGCACTAGTGAAATACTTATATTAAAACATAGAAAGTATTTCTCATATTTGAATAAATAATAAATATTAATTTAAAAATAAAAAATGTTAATCAAAAATACAGATTCTTATGACATTCGTATGAAAATTATTATTTTTTAAAATATTAAAATCAAATAATTTAATATAAGTAAATCAAAATAAGAATGAAGGAGGGAGGGAGGGAGGGGGAACATATAATTTTTATTTAAAGTTAAATTTATTTTTTACAATATTCTAATATTTAACTTAAACGATAAAAAGAAAAAAAATCAAATACATCGCATTATTTATTAATATTGTTATTAATTTTTCCCTCTTTACGAATAGTATTATGGTTTGAATTTTTCTTTTAATTTATATTAGTATGTAACCATAATAATAGAAAAAAAATGACAAAAATTAAATTTGATGAACTAGATTTTAAAATGATCATGCCTTATAAAATTGATAAATTTAAATAAAAGGGGTAGACGTCTTATAATGACCAAACCACCACGAAGGAAATATTAAAAATTAGCCAAATCACTAGGGTGGCGGTGCAAATTATCCGTCGAACCTATAATTAATTACTCCTAGCACGGGAGATAAAAGATTATATTATTTATAAAATTTGAAACAAATTTGATTCCATGTGTTACCAAAAAAAAAAAACAAATTTGATTCCATAAAAAAGTAAAATAAGATTTATGCTTCTTCCTACATTTTTGTAAAATTATACGTCTACCAACCACAAATTAACTAAGGCTTGAATTAATTTGATATAACTTTATTTGATTTTTAATGGATATCATAATTTTTTTAAAAAAAAAATCTACTTAAATTATTAAAAAATCTCATATCATACAAGCGAAAACTATTGTATATCATAGTCACAATTCAAGCCTAAGAAATTGGAAGGAAAAAATATGATAAGATAATGAGCAGTCATGTAAAAATGAAATTCAACCGAATTGAACCATATAGACTCACTCGATGTTACTTTAATATAAAATAAAACCTCGAAAATTTGAACATCTCTATAGTTTAGAATCAAATTGTTATTTAAATGGAAATAATATAAATTAATCAATTTTTAAATATTTTCTTCAAAATTTTAAATTATTTTTACATATCACTAATTTTATTTAAAAAAAGAAGAGATTATTTTCATAATTTTTAAAGAATAAACTTTAATTTAAAAAAAAAAAGTAATTAAAATGATCAGAAAAGAAGATAGAAGTCCAATCCAAGTTGTATATAGACGGAGCAAAACAA
>JAOTQG010062732.1:0-14386 GCA_025631175.1 Iris virginica
ATTGGGCTGCCCCTTGGCGGGGGGGTATTTATACCTTTGGCCATGAACCCAAGGTTGCCAAGTGTTGTCTCAAGCGAATGCCATGGTGGTGACTCACCATGCATAAATTCCCATTTATCATCTTAGGTCCCTTGATTTTCATGTTGTTCACTTTAGCACCTTATTCATTATCATTTTTAGCCCCAATTTTCTAAAATATTATAGATAAGGTATTAATCAAATTAGATTTCTAGCATTGTTAACCCTCGTTATCCTTTTTCCATTAGTTTTCTAACGGATTCTAATTTTCCTTCCTTTCCTTCATCAATTTCCTAACGAAAATTCTTTCGTTTTAGTCCTAGGGTTTAATGACCCTTGACAAGGGTTTCAATCGTGCTCCCAAATAGTTTTAGGATGTTTCCCCTTGTTTTATTTAGCTTATAACTTTAATTTATTCCTTTTTATTTTTCTAATAATACTATATTATCCATTTTTCGACTTACAAATTTACGGGATCTCACACATGAACTGCCAATGCGTCAGGCTACCCAGGCAGAGAACAACTTTACCAGAAGAGGGGTATAAGAGACAATTCGTTCCTGTATAATTCTTTGAAGTATCATCACATTTTATATCATCTGCAGTAACTAATCGACAAAACTAACGAAATATGACATTCCCGAATCGATCAAGCCTTGGTGATTTAATGTGTGTTTTGGAGTTTTTCGTGATTATAGGGACTTAGGTGGCATCTGGTTAAAGTTTCATATTTTCAGTACCTGAATTGCAAAAAGCTAGAAAAGACATAAACTTGCTGCGATGCTGCAGCAATGGACGATCGTTGTTGCGGTGCAGCGTTCCAACGCCACTTTCAGCACTACAGCGATCCATTTAGAATTTCGATTTTGAAAACTTGTTCCAAAAGCAATTATTTTACGATTAGAACTCTTCAATATCGAGCCTAAGATACCAGTTATCATGTGGAAACTCCAATTACATGTGTTAACAAAGTTTAAACGAAGTTGGACCAAGACACCAAAATTGACAAATATCATGGGAAAAAAAACAATTACCCAGATCACAGGGGTCGGCTCTATAATTTCCCCTCATCGTCTAAACTTAGTTTCCAACGATCAAAATTGGGAGTTGGGCGGAGAGATCGAGCTGCCAACCCAACTCAGCACAGCAGCCTCCTAGTTTTCATCGACATTTCAGATACCAGACCCCATTTAGTTCACCCTCCTTCCCCCACAAATTCCCGGTTAGCAGAACCACAATTCTCTTTTCATCCATATTCCTACCCAACAAAACAATCTTTTCTTTGTTAAGGTATCTTCTCCAACTCCTCCTCCTCCTCCTCCTCTTTCTTCTTGATGTTTCAACCGGTACAATGCTATTGATTTCTGTTTCTCTTTTGCCGTTATTCTTATCTGGATCTTGAATTTATAGCTACTTTGATTTTGAGAAATGGGTCTCTAATTTTTCCTCAATCTTAACATGCATTATTTATTTGATTGTGTGTGTGGTCGTCTTGCTACGTGTTTAAAGTGAAAAATCTTATCTTTAATCATGATTTATCTTTCTCTCTCATTGGAAAAGACCCCAGAATTTATACTAAAACAAGCCTTTTATTTTCAGATTATATAGATATTGCTATTAGTTGTTTTTATTTTTATTCCTTATTAAATAAATAAATAACCTGTCTTTTCTATGGATTTTTATTTCGTATGGAGCTGGATTGGAATCAAATTATAAAAAAGTGCGTTTACTGCCCTTTTTAAATTTCTTCTATGTTAGTAATTTTGTTGCCATTTGTAATACAATGTTTGGGCTGCTTCATACTTCAGTTCTGCTCTTGCTAGTGTCAACTGTTGTTTTTCTCTTCATTCCATCTTGGTATCTTTGGAAGTGAAGTAAAATTGATTAGGACACATATGGTCCAAGTACGATAGATATCGTAACTATGTACTGATTTCTTGTTGACAAGTGGAGCACACAAATGCATGATTATACTTCCTCCGTTCCGACGAAAGAGTGAGGCTTTCATTTTTAGAAGTCTGCATGAGACTTAACAAATCAACATACAATGCACTTTGGTCGGATTTTTCGCACTCCCTTTGTCCTAAAATTAGTTGGAACATCAACAAAATTTAACACTCATTTTGGGACGTAGGGAGTTATGAAATTTCAACGTTAAAAACTACAAAACATTTAGTATGAAATGAAATTCTTACATATTAAAAATGCGCTTATGCATATACTATTCTTCGATCAAAGTGTACTTAGATTGATCGACAAAAGTCGAAAAAAGTGGACTCTTTATTTGGAAATGTGGGAGTAATAGTTTATATTCACAATCTAGAATTCAAAGAGATCCACATGTATTCTATTTATAAATCATGTGAATACCACATTTTCTAGTCTGTGACATGTTTCTAAATTGTAGATTTAGAACCTACTTACAATAACGTAGTTTTATTGCATGTTTCTTCATTTTCAAGTTGGAATTAAGTCTGTTCTTGGATACTCCATTTTACTGGAAGTCTCATTTCCAAACCTTCTGTCGTTGTTGGTCAAATGTGTTTGCTGCAACATTTGATTATGTTTCTACTAGATTTCCTCAAATTACAAAAAGTGCACTTGTACTTTCTCTTTTTTCTTGCTAGTGCTTATCCATATACCCCTCTGTTGATGTTGCTTTTTGTTACTTTTCTTTCTGTTACTTGTATGCCCAGTTTTTACTGAACGTGTCCATTTTTCAGTTTCTTTTGGTGTGTGTGTGTGTGTGTTTGGGGGAGGGGGGGGGGCAAGGGAGGAAGGGACTCGTCTAGTAGATATTGTTGGCTCATTAGCTGCAACTATTGATAATTAATTCAGATTCTTCCGAATATATAAAGTGCACCTGTATCTTCTGTATTATCTTTTGCCATGTGATTATTCACAGAGTTCTCTGTTCTTTTGTTACTCTTTGTTACTTGTTTACTGTACATGAGATTTGTGTGCCGGCACCTCTCTGCGGTTTTCCATTTGTTGTTTTTCCTCTGTGCTTACTTGTAAGACCGTCATTTTGTGCTAATGCCTTCTTCACTGTTCCTCTCACCCAAAATTCTTTGTTCTTACGGTGGTAACTCGATTTAACTTTGGAATTTGTTCTGTCACTTCATAACATTTTTGAAATACACATTTGGGCATGCTTCAATTGAACACATTTTCATTAGATGGGGCAAACACGTGCATCCAGTGATGTAATTTTTGATACTCATTGCCCTATATTCGTTTCTTTATGGATTCAGATCTGCAGCTTTGACTAGAAAATGGACTTGGCAGCCATGGCCGTTTGCAGCAAGCTCGTCTGTTCACATCCTGTAAGCTATCTACTCTTACCACCTATGTCTCTCTCTCTCTCCCTCTCTCTCTCTCTCTCTCTCTCTCACTATTCTCTGTCTCTGTCTCTGTCTCTCTCTCACACACGCCCATGCGCACATTCACACATACACCCGTGCGCATATACTCACATCAAAAATATCATGTTGCTCTTCCACAACTTAACTTTGGAAGTTTGCTTTTGTTTAGTTATGTTGTAGCAGTTTCAAAATAAGTTATGTGGTTATCAAATAATGAGGAAGCAATAGTTGCTATACTGTGTATTATTCACTACTAGTTCACATTTGCCTTAAAGATTAAATTTGGTTTTAGATAAAAATATCACGTCTTACCCAATTGTTGTGCGGTGGGCTGTGCCTTGCTTGGGAGGCTGGTTTCGGTTAGTTAGTGCTTGCCCAATGGCTTTATTGTCTCGAATACAGCTTGTGTATGGGTTTGATTATTAAGGCAGTTTATATGCCAATATATAGTGTTTACCTTCTGTATATATAAATATGATGCTGCGGCTTAAAGTATAAATTGGACATTAAGTTTCATTTGCATTGCAATAGTGAATAAGCTACAGAAGTGCCGCTGTTTGTTGATGAAAATAAGTACTGTCGTTTCCTTGTTTTGTCCCATTTCTACAGTCCTTGATAGGGCACACAATGTTTAAACAGTTAGTTTTACATATAGATCTGGACATCGCATGTGAAGCTAGATGGATTCAGCACCATTGTGGCTGGTGTAAGAAGGCAATTGATAACTCGTGAGTGTGTCATGAGTTTGAATTTACTGACCAGTTCTTCTCTTTACTTAAGAATGACCCTTGGAAAAACACACCTTTTCACTCTGTTATTCTAGGGATGGTGGTTAAAACCAAAGTATAAATTAACTATAAGTGCACGGGCGTATATGGGTACATCAGCAAGTACGAGAACACTATTTCAAGCAAGAGGATCAATGATCAACAAGTGCACGATTTTCGGTGTTTGAATGCAAGTATAATAAACGGAACCAGATAATTGAACTAATCAAAGCAGAGAATTAATAAACAAATGTTAAGGAATGATAAATGGCTCTAATGATTGATTTCAGCGGGCATATTACTGACTCTTTCAGCCTTACGATTTTGTGGTGGTTTTCGTTGAAATATCTTTCACAGGATTCAAATAACATAAGCATTCAGTGTAAAGACAACCAAATAACCCTAAGTAAATTTGATAAGAAATTCGAGATTATAAGATTCTAACAAAATTCTCTTTTAGGTCTCCAACTTGTGTAATCCTAACTATGCAAATTCCCAATGCCATTTCTGTGGCTCACATGAAATTACTTATGCCTATTCAAATCGTGGTATTAAACAATGCCATTAGATTCAATACATATTTCATTCTGTTTACAAAGAGATCAATAGCAAACCTGGTTACATCCATCCCTTAGATAGGGATTTAGCCTGTCAAAGTTGTAATTTGTAAAGGAACCTGCGAAATTAAGTACATCATTCAATATAAAGCAATTGAAAGTAAAGAACAAACAAAAGATGGAAATTGCAGGATTCTTGAAGTAATCTTGGATTGAATCTTGAAAGACTTGAATGCTATAGGTTACTTGAAAGAGAATGTAGCACATTAAGGAATTGAAAAAGACCAAAGACAAGGTAAAGAAAAGGCTGCAAATAAAATCTGTCCTACAAAGCCCTCAATGTTCCTATTTATAGTGTTTCAAACCTAGTTTAGAAATGCAAAAGAATTCTAAGAAACATGGAAAGGATCGCTAAAGAGCCCCGTATATGGTGCTCCAGTGCTCAAAGTCTCCGACTTGTGCTTTCACACCAATAATGCTCGGAAGGCGGTGCCTCACCGTGGTTTAGTGGCGCCTCATGCTCCCAAAGTGCTGATTTTGCCCTTTTATCTCTGTTGAGGAATGAAGGGGAGATTCGAGGGTTTGGCTTCCAACGTTGTTCTTCCTCATTTCCTTGCACTTTATCACCATTTTGCAAATCTTACCGAATACTCGTGAAGCTCAAAAACAACAAATATTAGGCATAAATTGAAAAAATAAAGCATCTAATCAACAACCATAACACTATAAAATCAAGGGTAAATTGCATATTTTCCATCCAATCCAACAAAATTCGTCCATGATTTTTTTAAAAAAACGAGTAACCATCTCACGGTCTCTGAATATAGAGTGCATTACCCCTTGTGGCATTTCTATATCAATTTGCGAGTACCCCCCTTTATGTGTCTAGTATATTACCACATTGGGGTTCATTGACGAGTTCCAAATTACCCGGGGGGGGGGGTTGCAATTTGCCTTAAGTTTAAAACTAAAATTCTCTATCGTAGGGTCTTAGTGTGGCTTGGTTAGGATTAACATGGAGGGGTCGGTGTTAAGCTCTTATGCTGATCAGTGGGGTTTGCTGTCAAGCAGTTTCCTCTCACGTGCCTCATCTTCCTTTGCGGGGAAATCCTTTGGCGGATAGCTTTAAGGATCCTGTTATCGCTAAGGTGACTAAGCGTTTAGATGGTTGGAAGGGGGCTTATTTTTCCCTAGGGGGACGGGTTACTTTGATCCACTCATGTTTGTCTAGTATCCCTATTAATTATTTGACCCTTTTTTAGGTTACCTGTCAGAATTTCCGAGAGTTTGGAGGGGTCATGAGTAAGCTCGTGGTGGAGTGGGGTTGGGGAAGACGTCAGGGATCATTTGGTGGTTTGGTAGGTTGGGTGCAGGAATAAAATAAAGAGGATGGAGGTCTGGGCCTTGGGAACTTGATTGTTAAGGACATCTCTTTGATAGTACATGGCTGTGGCTGTCCCTTTGGAACCACATTTGTTGTGGCATAGGGTAATCAAGAGCAAGTTACGTGCACATTGGAAAGGATAGGACATTGTTACTGCTCCTTCTTTTACACATGCAAATCCATGGAAGTTAATTAGCAGTTGTTATCACATTTTTCGTCTGCATGTGCATTATGTGGCAGGGATTTCTGGGAGGATTTGCGCATAGGAGATTGTTCCCTAAAAAATATCCTTTCCTCGACTATATTGGCTTTCCAATATTCGTGATGCTCCTATATCGGTCTTTTTGTTCAGGAGGGGAATGGTATCTCTGGGAATTTTCATTTCACCCAAAATCTGAATGGTAGAGATTCTCAGGATGCTGCTCTTTTACTTAACCATATTTCTTCTTTCCGTCCTTCCGAATGTTTAGACAACAGATCCTGGATTCTTGATTCTTTGGGAAGATACTCAGCCAAGTCTTTCTCGAGAATTCTTCGTTGTCCTCAATTCAAGGTTGAGTTCACTTTATAATTTTGTTTGGAAGTACAAGGCCCCGTTTAATTATAAAGCCTGGGCTTGGCCAGTGATCCTTAACCGATTGAACACTAATGTGTGGTATCGACGGTGCATACCGAGCAAGGCTCTTTCTCCGGATGTTTGTGTTATGTGTATGAGTGACAGGAGACTCATGATCATCTTTTTCTACTTTTCCCTGCAGTGAGGCATTTATGGTACACCTTTTCTGCTGTGAAAGGAAAGGCGTGGATTCCTCCTTGATCAATTCGGAAGGTGTCTGATTAGATATGTGGGTTTTGGCTCTAAGGAGGATGCCAAAGAATTGTGGGGGTGTGCTGTTTTCAGTCTTCTGTGGAACATTTGAATTGAGCGGAATGCTTATATTTTTAGCGGTCAAGTGTTGCCAACAGTGTGTATGGGATCGGATATGTTTTCTATCTCTCTCTAGGCTCGGGGTTTAGCAGTCAAGGCGTTCCTGCGGCAAATCTGATTAGGAGTTTGACATGTCTTTTTTTCCCTTGATTTTTGCTGGTTTTGGGTGGATTCCTGATCCTATTAATATTATTTGTTAATTCTAAAAATATGTTTATACTTAGCTATTTTTGATTTATAAGCATATTATATCCTCAGTTGACACAGTTTATCATGACAATTTGTCATTCTACTTATATTTTAGAATGAAATGCTGAAGACCTTTGTGGGTTTTAACTTCATCTGAATGTCTAGTTGGTTTCGTTACATTATAGTGTTTCTTGGTTGATGCTAGGGTTTACTTGTGGGTAAAGCTAGTGGGATCAAGAGCTCCCAATGTAGTGGGATCAAGAGCTCCCAGTGTAGCTTTTTGTCTGGGAGTAGGATAAACTTTCCTCAACAGAGGGCTCAGGCTTCTGAAGTTAGACGCAGATCAGGAAAACGTGGGGGAGCTCTCAATGCTACATGTTCCCAAGAGAAAATTCTTGTGGCAAACAGAGGAGAGATCGCTGTTCGTGTGATTCGAACTGCTCATGAGCTGGGTATACCTTGTGTTGCAGTTTACTCAACCATAGATAAGGATGCACTTCATGTGAAACTTGCTGATGAAGCTGTGTGCATAGGTGAAGCTCCAAGTAATCAATCGTAAGTGTAAACACTGCATCTTCTTCAGCAGTTCTACTGTGTGTTGGCCAACAGCTTTCGTGAAGCTGAGCATGAATTTCATATCCGAATTTAGTGCCGTGTTTGTTTATCTAATTTTTCCTTGAAAAGACTTATGAGATAAACGTATACGAGGAAGGATGAATATCGACTCTATTTCATGCTATTTACTCTATGTTGGAATAACAGGCACCACAAATCTATAGGTTGTTGTGTTGTTTTTGGAGTGTTGCTGTGCTTTTTTTTAAATGTTTTTTTCTGTCATTTGTTCAGCCTTGGTGGTGTTTCGTTGAATGCCTTTTACACCGTTGCACATCCGCTTGACTAAAACAAATGTCTTCCTACGCACGAGTTTAATGAACAAAGTGGTATTTGTGATTTGCTAGCATAGTCGTAGCCATGGTTGCTCTTTTATAAATCATTTCCTCATATCCATCTAAAGGACACCCATCAGAGAGAGGCTGGGATTTCAAATGCGGTGACATTTATTGATGACGAAGGTTCATGGGTTCTAGTCTATATTGAAGGATGAAACATAATATTCTGAAAACTGCTAAATAAATAACATTAGGAAGAAAACCACAAGAAGACTACGTAAGTAACATTTTTTCATAGAAATAGTGATTTTTTCACGAAGGAAGATGATAACATGGAATGTTTAAGATCGGATATAATATATGTTGAGTTATGAAAGTGCTGTGTAGGAATGTCTTGGCTATTAAAGTTATCACCTGATAATTGGAGTAAAAGCACTACAGTGCCAAACTATAAATATAAAGGAGACATCTAAGTTGTACGAATCTCTAGAGGTATTGAATTTACAATATGGCACTGGTTGCATCCTTTTGATGATACATTAAAATCAGATGTGCATTCAGCAGTTTTCTTATTATTGTATCCGTTCCTCGAACAGTTGATAGTGAAATGCATATTCTGTCTGCCTGCTTCAGGTACTTGGTAATACCAAACGTTCTAGCTGCTGCTATTAGCCGTGGATGTACAATGTTACATCCTGGATATGGGTTTCTGGCTGAGAATGCAAGTTTTGTTGAAATGTGCGAAGAACATAGAATCAACTTTATTGGGCCCAAGGTGAGATTTGATGATTATTTCATGATCATAAATGGAACTGCGTGCTACTCTTGCTGAAAATTTTCTTCCTCGCAATAGATAACTTTTGCAGAAACTAATTTTTTCATTTACATTGAAATATTAAGGGGGACCTGTTCCTCATTACCTTTATAGTTCTCTCCTTTTTAATGTATATCTTTTGCCTTTTCTTTTCTTTTCTTTACTTTTGTCCAACTTCTACTTCGAGGATATCTTGTTAGCTATTCTCTGGTCTTCTTTATTGTTTTCTCTAATGTTATAATTTTTTTTACTTTTATTAAGGGGGCGTTTGTTCTTGTTCATTGTTGATATGATGAAACTAATAATGAATGGAAATCTGTTATAGTGCCGGAGATAAGCTAATATCATAGTGTTAAAGCATGATATACATATTAATGTGGCTCTCTCTAGCAGCTTAAGCTTTTAAATGAGTTGGTTACTTAACATGGTACCAGAGCTCTAGGTTTGGCAATGACTTGGGTTCAATCTTACCGCTTTCATTTATCCTATAAAAAATAATTTCATGGGTACGTATTGGCCCTATATTACGATGTGCACATATATTGGCACAATTTGGTCCCTCCTCACGGGCAATTATCCTATAAAAATATTTTCATGGGTATGTATTGGCCCTATATTACAAAGTGCGCATATAGTGGCACAATTTCCTCCTTTCCACGCATGCACGTGAGGGGAGTGTTAAAGCATGATATACATATTAATGTAGCTATCTCTAACAGCTTAAGCTTTTATATGAGTTGGTTACTTAAGCTTTCCAAATAAAAGAAGATACATTTGGCTTCATGAGTGATGCAATAGGATAAGTACGATGTGCGAATATCTAACCGAACACACCTAATATGGACTGAGGAGAAGAGAAGGGATTGAAGGTTCAACTGCCAGGCCTCTAGAGTGGGTAGAGATTTAAAATGCTTTTTGTTGCATAGAGCCAAAGTTTTGCAAAATGGGTGGTAGTGTATGGGCATGGTGACTTGCAAGGCATCTGATGAGGTGGAGACATGTGTTTAGTATTGGTGGCATGTTTGCAATGTCTATCCCGTTCATTCGTCTATTAGCTTTGGAGATAGTGGTTCCCTTATTGTGTATGGGAGGAGACGATAAACAGTACACAGCAACGTACCTGTCCATCCTGGTTAAATGTGCGAACAAAAAATCAAAAGATATACATATTATCATAAAAACTTAAGTTCTTATGTGAAAACTTCATTGAACATGTAAATTTCTTAAGAAGTTTGAAGTCATCTTTCAATGTACTAATAAAGATTTGCTTATATTTAGAAAAGGAGAAGGTGTCCATGCATTTCCATTTAATTGTGGTGGCCAATCTACTATTTCAATAATTTTACTAACAAATTAGTGGAGTGAAAGTGTAAAATCTGCTGATTAGTACTGTTGATAGTAATTGATGAAAATCGTTTCTCACTTCCCTTTTATTTGCAATAAATGTATGCTTAGTCACTAAGCCAGTGATTACACTGCAATTAAAAAATCAGGATTCCTGGGAAGTCTCGTTGTGGACTGGAATCATGGAATTTTCAAGTGTGGCAAGAGATAAGGATTTTTGATTCTGTGATTTTGCAGCCAAACAGTATCCGTGTCATGGGTGACAAGGCTACTGCCAGGGAGACAATGAAGAATGCTGGTGTTCCCACTGTCCCAGGAAGTGAGGGATTATTACAGGTTTTTCTGTCAACTAGACATCAACATGAAAGGTTCAATTTAATCAAAGATCAAATTTGGTAATCCTTGTCGGCTTACTTTCTTGTATTTATTGCCATTATAGAGTACTGAAGAAGCTATCAGGGTTGCAGATGAGATTGGCTACCCTGTGATGATCAAGGTAATATATCAAGTTACTCTTGGTTAATATAACGTTTTGAAACTGTATTATATGACATAGCAGTTTTAGACTACCCACAATTGGAGAGTCGGCAGTGTCTTTCACTGCTGTCTATGGTTGTAACCTGTGGCTGTGATCTATTTCAGATAATTAAATAATCAAACAATCTCCACCTTTTATCTTTTCTTTTCTGTTTTATCTGGGAAGAGAAACTCATACGTTCTTACCCCCATGAGTGAAACCTCACATGGAATTATTCTTTCTGCTTTCATTTCGTAAGAATACTAGCCGTATTAAATCTTGGAATGCAATTTCTTAATGCATTATTTGTTTATAGATAATGATTTTTACAGAAAATATAAAGAACTAAAATGCAATAACTGCTGTATAGTACGGCGGTACCACATCATTACATTTATGATAGTACTATTCGACACTCCAATGCATTTTCCCCCTGCAAATGTAGCTCTCCCTCTCTCTCTCTCTCTATATATATATATATATATATACATACATACATATATACATATATACATACATTTTTGGCCTCTGCTTCTTTCTTCTCTCCTATTTGAGCGCAGTTGTTCTTATCCATGGCTGTACTCAGCAGCTTGTCAAGAACGGACTACAGGACATTGCACATTTAGTCGAGGAATATTTTCCACAACTGATGCATTCTTACTGCTATCTTTGACTGAAGGGATTGGACAGAGATTGAAATATAGAATTATGAATCACTTGGAACTATCATACGTTTGAAATCAGCTTTCTATGTCATATTTTCTCGAAAGATTGCCATTCAAATTAACACACGTGAATTATCTGCAACTGTATAAAAGGGAATGTGGATTGAAAGTAATGCAGTTTTTATTTTGTGTTTAAAGGCAACGGCAGGGGGTGGAGGACGTGGAATGCGTCTTGCTAAAGAGCCCGGAGAATTTGTGAAGCTGTTACAGGTATCTAAACTAGTAAAAACTAATTACTTGGTAGCTAATCTATTTTTCTCTTTATTTCTGTCGGTTCCTTTTGAGCTTATACCTATTGCTCCTATTTATTGGACATTTAAAAAAAATGATCAAGAACAAACAAATGAAATCACATTTCGAGAAAGTGTATTGTTGTTCTAAAATTTGTTTGTAGAACATGGGGTTTCATTCGTTTGTTTTTAATCATATTTCTGTCGAGCTAATCAATTAAATGTAAGTAGCAAATAGTTTTCTAGAGATTTTCTATGAAGTTTAGCATTTACAGTGAGTAGTAATATATAGCAATCGATTATTTAATATTTGAGTTCAGAAAGTGAATCCCATCATAGGCGACTCATAAAATATTTGGATTCTTTTGAACTTTATTTTTAATGCAAGTTTAATATCAATATGATTTTGAATGTATACTTAGCCTAACCAATGTTGTTGTGAGCATGGTAGTGCAGTTGTGCCATCTCCAACTTTCTTATTGTAACTCACTTTACTCCGCTTCATATGTAGAATAGATACACGACCGTAAATGAATTTGATTTCTTGCATTTTATTTAAATCCATATAATCACATGAATAATATAAAACAACAATATTCTCATAATTTGATGTTGCAAAGCTATTTTTTTTTTCTTACCAACGACTGTACGTAATAGGACTATTAATTTGGTTTATCACAAGGTTAAATTTTCTTTTGATCATAAAAGTTTTCCATTTCTCTTAAATTTTCATCGCCTTTATCCTAGTTCATTTGAAAATTAATTTGAAAGTTCTCAAACAATCTTATGATTTCATTTATTTTTGTAGTTTAGTTATTTTCAATCTCTATAACATCGATTGAAATTTACACCTCTTTTTATTTGTTTTTTTAATCTTTGTGACTTTATGATAATAGATCAATTGCACACTTTAAGTAATACAATAAAGAAACAATATAGGATTAAACGCTTTTAAAAGAGGCATTCTAGGAGAAAAATTATTGATGTTCTAAATAAGTAAATAAAGACTTAATGCAACTAAAATTGTTGTAAATCTGTATCATCAGTCATAGAGAATATGAAGTGCAGATAAAAGGTCTCCTGATTCATTTTCATCTAAAATATCACTTTTGATCGTCGGTCTTTTTTTCTCTCGAGCTTATAGAAATCCTAAAATATCTCTACTTTAAGATTTAAATTAGTTCAATTTTTTATTCCTAAAAGATCTCTAGTCTGCTTTTAAGGTCAATTTAGTTCTTTGAACTAATATGATGTGAAATGTTTTCCTTCATATCATTCTCCTGAAATAGGATGTTCTAAAACATAAGGGATTATGAGGTAGGGAAAAGGACTCCTAATCGCACTAAAAATCTTTTTCTAAGAAAAGGCTTCTCAAAATATACATTTTTTGTAGTACATTTACTCTAAAATTAGGGTCTTTATATAGATAGAAAGGGTAGTATTGGAATACAAAAGTCAAAACACTTAAGGGGATCCGTGCTTTTATATGATATATGATGTATGAATTATGATGTATGATGTATGATGGAGCCTTGCTGTTAACTAGAACCACAATAGGAGATTAGCTCCCAATCACTATTGGAGTACACCAATGATTGACCTTAAGTCCTTATTTTCTTGCCTTAGTAATGGATAAACAAACCAAGCATGTACAATATGATATCCCATTGTGTATGTTGTCTGGCGATGATCGTCACCTTATCAATGAAACAAAGAATGGAGTTGGTGTTGGTCATAACTTTCAATGCAAAAAGGTTTCCCCTTATAGCCCTTCATTTACTTGCTCGATATGTAATTAATGACTGATTGATAATCTAAATACAAAGTTGGTTGGGGGCAATATATCTTAGGTATTGATTTTCATTGACTTTGTGAAATGACCAATATCTTTGAGACGCACAAAAAAAGAAAGGTGGCCAATATTAACGAGACTGGGGGAGTAGAAAAGTGGAGAGGCATGTTAGAAGTCAAAAGGGTTTAAAATAAGTAGGACTGTAGGTAGGAGCAAAAAAGAATATATGGTTTGCAACTTTAGTGGTAGGAGCGTTGATGGAGATAAATTTAGGTTAGGCAGTCAAGAAGTACCACAAACGGCAATCATTTCATAACCTACAATTAATTATTAATCAAGATGAAGAGATGGGGATGGTATCAATCATAGAATAAAATCATGCTGGGTCAAATGGAATAGTGCATCTGGATGGTTCATAAGTGATTGAAGTGAGTCTCACAAGCATCTGTTTATGCATTGCTCGACGGCCCGGAGTCTTTGGTGCAAGTTGTTTGAGTTACGGGGTGAGACATCCATTATGCCTTGCAGCGGGGAAGAGTTCGTTATGATTAGCCATGTGGGCTTTGGTAGATCGAGGGATGCTTCTTTTCTGTGGAATTGTTCCGTATTCAGTCTATTTTGGAATATCTGGATCGAGAGAAATCTCGGATCTTCAAAAATCGTGAGTTATCGCTTTCATTGTTATGGGAAAAGATTACTGTGCAATCTTCTCTATGGGCTAGGAGTTTTTGGCGCTTTTCCGGGTTTGTCTTTGGGAGATTTAGCTAGAGATTGGAAAGCTGTTATAGAGTATCCGCTGTTTTTGGTGGATTTCTTGTCCACCTTTCTGTGTACATTTTTACCCTGTCAATAATATTCTTCTTTTA
>JAOTQG010062843.1:0-14383 GCA_025631175.1 Iris virginica
ACACCCGTAAGTATATTTTTCATTCTATAGTACTAGTACAAATTTTGAATGCAGCACAAGCTACAAGCTAGAACAGTGGTAGAGTCGTGCTTTACAATATGTAAGGTCACAGGTTCGATCCCTTCCCATGCCCCCTTGGAGCAAATAAAAAAAAAATTAAAAAAAAAAAGATATCAGACATTCATTCTAACATAACACAAGTGCACAACCTCTTAGTAATATAATTTTTATAATTTTATAAATATATCCTCGAATTTAGTAAAATAATAAATTGACATCCCGATAAAAAAAAACAAAAATCTAAATTCATACACCCACATTTCAGCGTGGATGAAGATAACATAACATGAAAATTTCTTAAGAGTTAGGATTAATTGGTTTCTTCTATTATAAAAAAGAAAGGTGAAATTTATACCGCATTCTTCTTCTTTTTTTGGTCCTTTTATTTGCGACCGTCTCAATTTATTTTGATTATTTTATATATTTAGAAGCATTATTTTTTTTTTTACCCATACATAAAAAAATTGTAATCTTTTCAATTTTTTTGGATTAGTATCATAAATGGAATAATTATTAAAAAAATAAATATTGTACATCAAATTTTAATACATTAATTATTAATTCTTAAACTATTTTTCTTTACCAAAATAAAAATCTATTTTTCTTTTTTAAGTTGGGGAGTTACACTAATCACCCTATAACTTCAAATTTGTTTTTGGGATCACCCCCTTGTATCATTTTACCCCACACAAAAACCCTCTTAAACTACTCAACTTTACCACGTTTACACAATTTAATCCACAATCTGTTGAATGTATGATAGACCTAGCTTTGTTTACCCTTAAGCTACTTAAAAAACAAAAACAAAAATAAAAATAAAAAACAAAATTCGACAACTTCCCCATTAGATAAAATCACAATTTTGGTCTTTTATTTTTTATTAATTTATTTTTATTAAAAGTTTCAAATATTTTAGTTTAAAATGTGAGTAAAAATGAATTTACCAAGAGGCTTATTGTTTACTTTGACTATTTAAATATTAATTTAATATAATTTTCATAATATTAGTTTTTACACCTAAAGATGTTTGCCTATTTTACCCCTCAAAAATTTTGGCACACTAACAAGCCTAACGAAAAATATATGTACCGAGTGGTAATCAAGAAAAGATTTAATAATTGAATGAATTACCATTTATAAAAGGTACCCAAAATTGAATGACCTTTTTTGTGGTTAACACTAAAAGTGAAGAATGGACAAAAGGGAGGAAGAAATTATTGAACTTTGAAAATTACATAGCGAAATTACCACCATGAATCAGATTGGTCACTGTACTTTTGTTGTAAACCAAACATTACTGAAATACCAAATGGTTAATAAGGTTATCATAGACTAGTACCATACAACATACTGCAGACCACAGTGATCTCCATTTTGCTAAGTGAACATATGTCAATGAGGTTATCATAGTAGCATACAAAGCATACAACAACCCAAAGCAAATCATTGGAAAAGTAAACTCAATACTGCCCATAACTGATTGGGTTACCCGTTTCGAAGCGGCTTGACCTAGAGCGCGCGTTATTATCCCATGACGCCCTGGAATCTCTTCGATAATCGTTGTTCCCCTCGACATGTGGTCGAAATCCATTAGAATGGGGTAGCACCCCAGGGGTTACCGACACTGAACAAACAATACCGTGATATTTAAGAGTATATTATATCAGTAAAAGGGGAAAAGAAAATAAATGGATTAATACGGAAAGAAGCCAATACAACAATGAAGTCGAGGAGAGGTCACCTCGTGCATAGTTTAATTGGTGTTCTGAAAACCTGCATGATGTCGATAACAACCTAGCGCTGGGAGAAACTTCTACGTCATTAGATGGCACAATGTTATTCCTCGATTTGAATGCTGAATTTGACGTGTGCGCGCTAGCTGGAGGCACATTGATCGAGGGTTTGTCTTGCCCAGAAATCTGTTTGCACCACGGTCAAGGCATCATTACACAAAAATTAACACCTATGCACAGAAGTTCGAATTGGCAGGCCTCACCAACCACTGAAGGGAAATATAATGCTATTATTGTTCCTTGCTTCCATGAAACTACAGTGGCAGCCAAAGGCCACTCCTTTGGTGAAACGGAGGAATTACTTTGTGGTACCGGACCACCATGTCCGCTGGAGCCGATAAGAAGCTTCAAAATGGTCAAGGTGGCTCACTTTATTCAAGGTCAGCAGGGTTCACAGGCTCACCCTGTTAACGGAGGATGAAAATCAGTAGGCTTTGAACCTTATTGACTTTAAAAGGCTAGCCCCCCGTGCATTTTGTAATCTTTTGAAGCTCTACCAGTTCTGGACCACCACATCAGCTCCTAATGTGTGGACCACTGAATATTTTTTCATAGGAAACCCACATAACTAGCGACCAGCATAACAGGTAGGCTGGCTACAGCAGGCAGCCATTAGCCAGCAAACACAGTAATTACTAGCAAATGTTGCCTCATGCAAATGAAACTGAAACACAAATTCTGAAATCCGAACATAAATCAACAAGCTTGAGGCATTAGATGAACGAAATTCATACCGCAAATCTCAGAGTACGGTTGTACAGAGTCACAAGGCCAGAGAAAAGCCTGACAGCATAATCTGCAATCTCCTCAGTTTCATATTCTGCAAAGGCAAAACCTTTTGGTCGATCAGTTTCCCTATCTCGAGGGATATATAAATCAACCAGACGCCCCGCCTGAATGAGAATATCATACAAAACCCTATCCGTTACTCGCTCATCCAGATTACCTGTGTACAAAACATGCATAGATTAAGTCAATCAGATGTCCTTACAACGACGAGGAACTATTTGAAACATATTAATTGTCAAGAAAGTATCACTTTTGAACCATATTAATTGTCAAGAAAGTATCACTAAAATGAATGTTTGCGTGTACCCTGGTGTATATGCAAGTGCATATGTTGCACAGCAAGAGTATCCATTATCCAACTCATAACCAGCATATGAACTACGGAAATGTCAAGAACTACGGAAATGATCTTCAACTGAATAACTAGACGGCCTAGCGCCATTATGAACCATTGTACTTAGGGTTTCATATGCGTTTAACCACTACTTTGTTTCCCCATTCTAAGCATCATAGCGAGTTTTGATATAGCCAAAATAATAATAATAATAATAACAACAACAATAATAATAATAACTCCAGCCAAAAACTTGAAGGAAATTGCTTCTAATGACCAAATGCCCTTCAATTTTCACCATATTCTCTTTCATCCGCCATCTATCATTTTCTGTATTCAATATAATTCCTTTTAACATTTTATGTGTACCCAATCCTAATCTCTTTAGATACTACTACCATACACTCACACATCCTACTAATTTCCTCAGTTCAGCACTCCAGATTCTATGTAGCTTGTTTTAACTTTTAACATTTTATTGTTTAACAATCCTCATCCCTCACTGTTTAATAGTCCACATCTAAGTCAGGATTTTAGTCCATCTTAAATTGTTTGTTTTCAATATTATACATAAATCAAAACCCTTGTGGTAAGGTTAGAAGCTCTATCAGACTTACCATACCATCTTTACAAGTTAGTCGATACGCTACTCTAATGATAAAGCTTATTAGGTATTATTCCCTCGTTTAAAGCATATACTTGCCATCAATAGATCATATACGCTACTGCATAATTTAAGATTGACCTCCCATCAATATTCCTATCCCCAAAGCCATATCCTCCATGCACCACTTCTATCCCACACAATATTTTCCATGATGGACACTAAAATCTTCATCCCTCGGATGTAGGCTCTATTGCATTCTGTACATCTTCTTTTTAATAGACAAGTGAAGAAATTTATTAGAAGGAATAGAAAGTACAAAAGAGGAGGACAAGCTGGCCTCCTAAAGGACAAAAATCAGAAAAAGAAAAGAAAAGGAATCATAACTGCCCAATCTATAGACAGGTCCAACACCAACACCCCATTGAAAGCCCCCAATCCTGAGGGCAATATAGATTCACGATACTGGATACTTTGAACTTATTCATCCATATACTCCAGAAATTGAACTTTAGCATGCACGTAACAACTAGATACCTACTGCAGCCTACCAAACTCAAGCTACGCCAATCAAAGGCAGAGCCCTAATCATTCCATCCCTTGGCCAAAAGAGAGGCCAACAAACCCACATGCTTGCAAACAAAACTAAATAAGAGCTTAAGACTTGTTAAGGACACCAAAGAACAGCAAAAATGACGCTCTTCCTAAGAGTTCACCCTTCTTCTCTATACCCAAACCCTTCCACTTCAAACCAAACCCCCCCCCCCCACAGCATCAGGGCTGGCCAAGGGCACACTGCCAAAGACACCTCACAGATGTCCTTTCAAACTATAATGGAGAAACAGATGTTGATGTGTCTCACAAGCCTACATGCAAAAATCACAAACACGCGAAATTAAAGTTGTTTTAGGACGTCCTTTTTTCCTATTTCAGGTTGTACATCTTGATCTCCTTTTCTAGTAACAGGTTGAAGATCTTTTCATAGTTATTGTCTGCCATGTCCACCCATTTATATGTCTTAACATCTAATGAGTGCTTACTTTAGGGAGGTGCGAGAGATTAGTGAATGACATCCATAGAAAATGAAAAAAAGTTGAAGGAGTTGGTTCAAAATACTCAATAGAGATGGGAGGAATGTGAAAGAGATGCATAGGAAAGGAAAGAAAGTTGAAAGACTAACACTACTGCTTAAAAATAGTCTATGGAGGTGACAATCGAGTACATCTTCCCCCTCCCCCCCTCCTTACCACAGCACACACACATACTTTTCCTTCCTTTCGTTAAGTGCATACTTAGCTAAAAACTGGTTGCATGGATGAGAGATTGCCTGAGTCGTATGTTCGAAACCTAAAATTCATTTTTTGATTTATTGAGGCGAAGAAGGGGGATTAGACCAAACCATTGGAGTTTCTAATCCCAATCCTAGTCACTGAAATTCCAGAAGAAGCAAAAGCATATATGATTATCCCAAGGCTAAGCTAGTCATTACATCGAAACATTAACCATTCTAACCATTAGCTTGACTTATTTCTTTACTATTCTATGAACACATTTTATAATTTCTCAAATCTGCATGGAGTATAGCTAACCGAACTCCTTCAACTTTTATTCCTTTTCTATGGATGTCATTATAATGTCTCTCGCATCTTTGGGTCGTAAACCCCGTCAAAAAGTAATTCAACCTAACAAAGACCACCCAACAAGCCACCATCTTTATCTAGTAAACTAGAAGTGCTCTTTGTCTCAGTTAGAGAATTTAGTTGTTTTATTTTGAATGTCATATTAGAATAGAAGATAACAATAATGAGCATTAAAAGGCCTCTACTGATAATTGTTTTAAAGAAAGTTTTATACATAAAGGAAGGGCTGCAGTTGACATTTGTGTCGAGCTTATCCAATTACACTTGATTTAGAATAAAATATAAGCCAATTGAAAGTCCAGTTGAATTTAGTACGCAGAGGTTTTACTTCTCGAGGGGGGAGGGAATTGGAACTACAGGAAATTCCATACGTTTTTCTATCTTTAGCGTAAAACACCCCATTTTGTTTTTATACTTTTGGTTAGTTTTTTTTTTGGGGGGGTGGGGGGAGGAGGGAGAGAGGTCAATAACATATTCACCGTCTAGAGTAACAATGAGTGGAAGAGCAGCCAACAAAAAATCTATGGAATTAAGATGAGAAATAAGTGGTTTTTACTTCAATGAGTTCAATCTAACTAAGTTGGATCTGTGTGGGTATGCTGTTCAATGAGCTTGGAAAAGTTCATCTAATTTTGGAAAGTTCTAGCTGATGAGATAAAATATAACCCTCTTCATCCCCAAATACTCGTGAAGAGGAATGTACGGGATTGATAACTGCCAAGTAAATTTCATTATGTGGGTGTGATGCACAAATATCAACCGTTCTGCTAGGACCAAATCAAACCAGAATTGGACATTAATCTAACAATGAACTGGGCAAGGAATGAAAAGGTTCGACTCCCTCAATCAAATTGACACTCATTGTGGACAAATAATTTCTCAAAAATTCACTCTCATTTTCGACAAAGATTTTCTTAAAACTCACACTTATTTGAGGATGACAGAAGGGGTAAAACATAATATTGGCTCAACTCAACCTATCATTACACCCAATCACTTGGGTCGGCAGAATGAATCTTTTTTCTGCATTCCACGCGATCCAAATGCCAAATCACCATATGGGCTAAAGTCCTTCGTATATTTCCATAATTGGGGATGTACATATTAACATTGGTCCACAGTCTACTCCTCTCCCTAGCTCGATTAAGACAGATATCATCACACTTCCAAAAAAGATGCACTAAAATCAAATTAAAAACATTTTTAGAAATCGGGACAGCAGACTTCTCTGTTAAAAGAGAATCTTGATATGAGGATTCATGGAAAACCAAAAAAAGAAAACTTTATTTAAGCACCAAAACCAGGGTATGGAGTTACAATTAAACCACGACAGGGATAAAAATCGAGAGAGAGAGAGAGAGAGAGATCTGATGATTGAGAACATACCAACAAAAACAGTACAAGCGGGGTTGGTTGACATGATTGACGGAGCTCAAGGAAGTGTAGCTGCCGTCTGTTGAAACCAGAGGAGAGCAGAAGGCACGTTTTCACACAGAACACGCACTACTGTGTGTAATAAATAAATATTTTTGTTTCCAATTGTGATTTATCTATCCATCCATCTTCCATACGGATTAGTACTCGAAAAGCAGGTTTCTAATTTGCATTATGCCCCTTGAAGCTTGTCCTTACTTTCAAAGTGGGCCTTCTTCTTCTGGACAACTGCAAATCGACACTCTACTAATCCTAAGGTTGTGAAAATTGGAGAAAAAACACAATTTATACCATTGGGCATCCAAAGTGGTTGGAATCATCTAACCCTAAGAAATAAAAAATTTGGTAATTTTCTCTCATGTTTTCTTTTCTTTTTCTATTATGTGTGTGTGTGTTGTAATATTTATCATTCCATATATCAATAATGTATTGGCATGAGTGAATGGCGATAGAATCGCTCAAACAAGGGGTCTTTAGTTTGAGCCCTTGTATATACAACCCAAAAGCACCCACTTGGGATATGTAAACTTTGCAGTATAAGATATCTTGATGGTTATTCATTAGGATGGATTGATGTGGCGGAGATGGAGTTTGAGCGTGGTGGTGTGGAGGAATGGATGGAGTAGGAGGAGGATTAAAGAGAGAATAGGGAGAGGGGATGGTAATGGCAGCAGGTCACTTATGTAATGACGTGTGTATACGGAGAGAGGGTAGGTTGTGATATGACCAAAGAGAGAGAAATATTTACTCCCTCTATTTCATTTTAATTGTCCTGAAAGCGATATAAAACTCTCACAATATGTCAGTATCAATGACAATTAAATCGAAACGGATGGAGTATTAAAAAAAAGGTGTTATTTTGAATTATGTATATGTAGGTTGTAGGGCATAGGAATAGTGGTAAAATGATAGGCGATAAGAAAAAACCCGAAGAAATATTTTTGAAAAGCTAAGTAATGAACAAGAACTCAAAGTTTTTTCTTTCTTCCAAAAACCTGAAAATCTATGTGGCAAACATAGCCTATAAGCTCTACAATTGTGGTTAATCGATGGTTAATCGATACAAGCGGGTGAATCAAAAGTTGTGAACAACCTGGAAATATAGATTACAAGCTGGTGAAACGGAAGTTGTGAACAACCTGGAAATATAGATTAGTCGGTACTTCATTAATCCAATAAAGTCCGTGTCCTTACATGTCAACATATGTATTCAAGGATTGCATCCTCAAAAGGTAAACTGTACTAAGTTCTACAATTTGCAGGCTCCTTTGGAAGGCACACCTTGTCTTCGTTTCCTCCAAAGTTGTCGTTCTACATTTGCATGACCTTTCGGTCTCTTCTATGAAAAGAGTGTAATATACATTCATACAGATAACACACTCAGGAAAAGAATAAAGAAAAAGAAAAAGAAAGATGCCTTCCACCAATGCTAAGACTGGTGACAAGTTATGGCAGTACAAGACAATTCATCATCTATCATCCACAGACCCAACTCTTGGAGCCTTTTCTTAACCAAACCTGAACCCATTCCATGAGACCAAAAGGCCATCTTGGCATCCGAAGATGTCCCATTACTTGCATCAATTTTTACACCAATGTTGACATCCTCCAACCTCTTTATCTTTGCACCCTTCACGAACGGCTCCATCAACCTTCCTAAGTCATCTACAAATTTGCGACCTTTCACCATATCTGAATCTTCATTCATCTTGGCATCAACCCGCAGCGCAAACTTGTATATAAAATCATCGGTCCAGATCTGTGAAGCAGAAGTTGACCACCGGACAAAGAGAAGTTTGGAGGTGTTGCTCCCAACATAGATGTCATTGGCAGGATTAACAAAATTAAGAAATGAGTCGCCTCTGAGCGGAAGCATGTCCAAATCTGACACCCAGGTATGATACATATATTGCAGGGATTTCTTAATTACATACGCTTCCACTAAAATCTCCTTTATCAGTTCCAAGCTCGAACTTTGAAACCTCATTGACCTATAAGTATTGATGCTGTCCAAAAATTGGTCCACTTCAATCACGGGATGCCCCCTTCGTGCAAGATCAAGCAAGAGACTAGAATTTTGACCCACGAAAATATAATTCCGAATATTTAGCCTCTCCAAGTGGCAGAGCAAGTTGTAGGTTGCCGCCTCAGATGCCTCATGTAAGCTCAGAAGCAAAATGGTGTCCAGATTCTGCACAGAGCGAAGAACATGACCAAGTTCATCGAAGCTCCTCACCACTCTATCAGGAAGCACTTCTCTGAAACAGAAATCATACCACTTGAGATTGCTCAAAGGCAACATTTTTAAGAGGTTACTGTCGAGAGAACTTTCTTCCAGTAAATTTGAATCAGGCCCTGCAGTTTTCGCATAGTTAACACCGCTGTCCCTATGAGAGACACTGAGTGCTCTCTCATGCATAAAATTGGTGTATATGTTAAAATAAGCATGAGAATGAATGAATTTAATAAACCAAGGAGTCCATATCCTTTCTCCCATCTTTTTATACCACCCTGTAGTCACCTACGTAGAAATTGGAGTCATCATGTTAGATTGTTATTTACTAAATTAATTTAGTATTGATTCCATAAAAAGAAATCAAGAACAAATTTAAATAATTATGTTTAACGAAAAGCTCACAGAAGAGATTCAAGAAAGTGATAAATATGGTTACCATTCCCTCAAGATATGGCTTTATGCCCTTGACTTTGTGTGCATCATACCACAAGCGGAACTCTTTCCAGGGCCTGGGAAACAGAAGCTGGCCCCATGTGCCAACCAGCTGATACAGGAAGAGGTGTTTCTCTTTGTCCAAATGCATTTTGTTTCCATGTTTACCTGCGCCATTAGCAACCTTTAAACTATCAGGATACAAAAGGATGGGAGCTCTAATATCAGAGGATTTGTAGCCAGTGCTGAAAAATGCGTTAACTTTCACTTATTCAGATGAATAAAGAACAGGAAGGAAAAATAACGATAGAATTATTGACATGTTTTAGACATCATTCATCACAGGCATGTGACATGTTGTAATTGGAATGTAAGTACTCTACTCATCAACGTGGTCGCGAACCAGCA
Organism: Iris virginica; assembly: GCA_025631175.1. NCBI lineage: Eukaryota > Viridiplantae > Streptophyta > Magnoliopsida > Asparagales > Iridaceae > Iris > Iris virginica. Next base: position 9,731 of record JAOTQG010062843.1, read on the forward strand.
CTATACAGAATTCCTAAATGACAAGCAAGAATGTATACTATCAAAACCTAAAAAAACTTCATCATGGGAACTTCAGAAGATAGCTCATTGAAGAGTCACGGACCACAAACATGGAAAGCTACCATAAGTAATTTCTGAATATCATTAGGTAATAGGTAAACAAAGAAAGCATGGAGATCACCATAAACTATACAGTAGCACGGGGGTAGAGAGGTGATAAACATAGCTGCTGGAATCCAGTCCACACCTCCAATGTTTCGTACTTTTTTGATTCAAAGACATTATTTATCAGAACATCAACACCTTGGTCTGTATTGTAAGTTCAAGAGTTGACCTATGAGTTACATAGGCAGATGGGAACTCTTTTTGCTCTCAAATTTTTGGCCATTGTTTTCATGTGCATTGCAGCTAGGGTTGACAATTTTAATCATGTTTCAGAAGCTTATGCAATCATTGATCTAGCTATGAATCAAGATCCATTGACCTTGAAGCTATGAAGCACGGATATTCAAAATTGTTGCTGTACCCATATCCAAATACACTTCTATTATCGATACCCGTGTGATACTCCCGGGTATGTGTCGGATACCTTTCATATATAGGCAGATAATAACATTTTAACCTTTCATATCTAAATAGTGTAAGTTTAAAAATGATAGCGAACGGAAACTTGCACTAATTCTCGGCCATAAATCTCATTATCTTGAAATTTGATGCCAAATGAAGGATGATAGCATAAGAGAAACAAAAGAAAACTGAATTGAAGTGTAAAAAGTTTTGCCTATAGAAAGTACAGAAGGGAGGGTTATTCTGTTTCCTCAGAATTTTTAGTAAAATCATTTGAATAATATATATATATATATATGTGTGTGTGTGCATATGTTGTGGTGTGGTGTGAGTGTGTGTAATGTTTGTCGTATCCTTGCCATACATGTATCCCGTGCTTTCAAACGTTGATGAATCGCCTACCCACAATGTATCGCACCCACATCATGTAAATGTATCGGTGCTTCATAGCTTAGCTTCTGATACCTACACTTTTTAATGATAGAATGTGGGTTTTACCCGTGAAAGGCGAAATTTGTTGTTTCCATTGGAGAGAATTTTTTCTCCTTAAGGTTTGATGACCAATAAATAATGCAAGTTCCATTTCTACATCAATCACGCATAGGCTTTGATGTTATAGCTAGAGACTTTGGTATATGCCTTTGCGGGTTAAGAGGGATAGTTGGACTACCCAATTAGGAGGGTTAATACATTAGGAAAAGAATCTACAGATAAACCCTGAAACCTTGAAGTAGATATAACAAAACAGAGGAAAGAACTTACTTTGAAACATCATAGAAAGAAGTATGAGGCCTTTTATTATGAGCAGAGAAACAATTTCTTTTGATTATAATATCCTTGCTGAATAGAGGTAAAGGCCATGCAAAAAGAAGGTCACCGTGAACACCGCGGGCCATCTCATCGACCAGAGAGATAAGACAAATGAGCAGGCCTCTTTATCACTTTGGCCAAAATCAAAGCGAGCCTCATGAAAACCTATCTCCATTATCACTTTGGCCAAAATGTGAGCCTGCGTATCTCTGTGGAAGCAGCTCTTTTTACAAAGAGAGAGGCTTCCGATAAGATTAGGGGACTATAGGTGTTTGTGGCATTGCGCTAGTACTGCAACTCTTGTGCCTATAGACAGAGGAATCCAAATGAATCTGGCCAGAGTTGCTGTAAATTGCCTGTCTAGCCGTCAATTAAGTTTGGCTGCCATTAATTTTTCAGCAAAGTCTATATCTTACACACCCATGCAACAGAAACATCACATTTATCCACGCATTAACACAAAATAGTAACCCGGACGAGCGTAAGAGCATTGTGGTGCATTTAGAAACAGGCAATGTTAGTGAGAATATGTGTTAAGTTATGACATATTTATTGAAGCTAAAGTATACTACTCCCTTTGTCATGTTTCCTTTTTCAAAAGTCAATTTAAGACAATACAATAGGTTCTTTTTCCAGACAAAAGTCAGCCATTTAGGGATGAAATTCGCTCCTTTATTACAGATGCAGTTGCAGGTTTATCAAATTACTATTTAATAAATATTGATTATGTTTTAGATTCTAAAATTTCAATCTTTGTAAGAATTTAAAGTAAACTCTTCTATAAATTCACAACAAAGTCGGTTTTTTTTTTTTTTTTTTTTTTTTGTAAAGAAAAAAACTATAGCCAGAATTTGATCCACCAAAAAGAGTCATATTTTGACACTCATCTTGGGCAACAATCAGCAGTCAAACAACTCAGCTATTGTTTCCAATATTTGGAATCGATTTTTGGCACATTCCCCTCAACTATGAGTTCAAAATTTGTCACTTAACAATTACCAGATCAAAAAAAAAAAAAAATGTGCTAACATGGTACCTGGCACAAACCTTGGACGCTGCAATGAAGCTCCATATATCCACGGACTGAAATTCGATGCATTGTAGTAATAATTAACTATCAAGCCCCTAATAAATCGATAGTAGAGTGGGGAAACTTCCAAATCATCCTCAACAATAAACGCGAAATCATGATCATTAGCCGGCCACCAAGCCTCCAGCCACTGTGCCTGCAACCCAACGTTACCAGTACGATAATGTACAACCTTCTCCCCGTAATCCCAACTAAACCCATCAACGAAATCGAGTATTTCACGCGATTGATTCAGCTTCTGATCCAAATACTGATCATTGTCAGGGGTTTTGAAGTGGTCGATGAAGACGTGGAGGTGGACGGTGTCGGAGTCGTAGTGGGCGGCGGCGAGTGAGCGGAGGCAGCGGGAGAGGGACGGAAGGCGGTCGAATGTGAGGAGTTTTATTGTGAGGGTGAAATTGGGTGGTGGGTTGTTGGGGTTGTGGGAAGAAGTGAAGGTTGAGAATTGTGGGTGAGGGGATAGAGGGAGGGAGGAGCGGTGGAGGGAGAGGAGGAAGACGGCGGATAGAGAGAGGAGGAGGAGGAGAGGGAAGAAACCTCTCTTTGCTGACATTTTTCTCTTCTTCGAGAGTACTGTCTACGATCTTTTCATTCTGCTAGATCCCATCACTCTCACTGCTGGAGAAAGGCCAGCTTCCATACAAACATCAATGGCAGACTTAATTCGGGGGAAATACATGGCAAAATTACTTTTTTGGTCCCTAATCTTTGACCCGGTAGACGATTTAGTACCTATCGTTCGTAAATTAACTTAATAATCCCAAACCTTTCATAACCCAGGGCGATTTGATCTCTGCTCTAATTTTGACCTGGTCAATTTTACAGTGGCATTAATAATATGCTGATATGGCATAGTAGTTGTAATAATTGCCAGATATATAGGCATTTTAGGTTGCATTTACGTGCTTTATTTGCCATTGATAATTAGGGTTGCATGCTTATATGCTAGATGTGCTATTTTATGTGCATAATATTTGATAAGGTATGCTTGAACGTATGATAATGAAATCGATATTGAATATTAGAATATAATAATAATAATAATAATCACGATAATAGTTATAAATAAAGTTAAGAAAATTGAGAAAAATACATGAAAACAAGATATAAATATTGTATTACCTCTTATTAATATTTTGAATTATATTAGGATGAAATGAAATAAGTTATAAATCTATAATTGGGACAAAATTGGTATTGTCAAAGTCCTTTGGGGATAAGGTGGTGATTGAAAATGAGATAAACATAATTTACTATTAATTATAAAAATATGTATTTGTCAATTTGACGAAAAAATTAGACAATGCGTCAATAATGAGAATGAAAATTTAATGTCTTAAAAATATGTGGAGATAAAAATAAAGTCATAGTAAAGGTTAGAATAACTAACTTTACATTCTAGAATACACGAATTAAGAACTAAGTTAGATAATCTAAAATCGTAAATAGTTCTATTAAGATTTTTTTTTTTAAAAAAAAGAAGAATTAAAATATGTATATATATATATTAATTTAGATTCTTACGTTTGTCATCTGGAGAGAGAAACCGCCTACCTAGGAAAAAAACAGCAGCCAAGGAAGGAAAAGAAGGAAAAACCTTCTAAAAATCCCATAAAATTTATGGGTAGTCCTAATTCGAAACAGGTAATTTTTCTACCGTTTATTTTCTTTCGTTAACGTTTTGATATAATTTTTATAATATTTAGAAATAGAAATTTTGGAACCATATTTCTATAAGTTATGCCAAAGTTAGCTTTGAAGCCCTAATAGCATTCGTTGAAGCCGTAGGATACTGTAAAAATTAGTTTGGGATCAACTGGGATAACATTTGAATTGTTAGAAATTTATGAAATATCTTGATTTTAGAAATGGTTGAATTTTTGGACAGAAGTTAATAAGTTTCTATTTTTTCTATAATCTACAAATTAGCCATATTAAACATCGAAAGTTGAAACGACGATAATTTATTCGTTTTAAGTCAATTGAAATGATTTAAAATTCGATTTTGAATAGATTTTCGTATAGAATCTAAAAATAACGAAATCAGAAAAATGAATTATGAATATAACTTATCATAATTAAGAAATCGATATATGTATTACGTATTAGGGTTAATTCCTGCATTATATATTTGTGTGACATGTTATTTATAAAGTGTCATTTGAATTTGTTAGATTAAGGAGTGC